>CANUEY010526974.1:0-24432 GCA_948099555.1 Croton setiger
ATTACCTTGTGTAATGCAAATGTCCCTCCACTAACTTCTATTGTGATATCACTTGGGACATCTCTGAAAATCCTACAAGAAAGCAATCTTCTGTCACTAAAAAGTAACACAACCAACTGTTTTGAAAAATAACTTGTCAGTTCAAAATTAGAGTGCTAGCTTTATAACACCATCCATTAGCTAGCTTATGCCAAATATCAGTTTAATTCTAATAATGAAAGAAGTGACCACGAACAGCTAGCAGATCCACTGAATTGAAGAGAATCAGAAATCTTGATATAGAAATGCTGGATAGATAATGCATTCAGAAGTAAATATTCAGAATTGTAGAATTACAATTTATATTGAAGCATAAATGAGAAGTACCAACCAGACATAAATGAAAATATATGCAAAACCATTACAATACTAAAGAAGAAAGCAAATAAAAACAATCAAAAGAACAGGGCAACAACACAGAAGAAAACCGTCAAGTAAGATGTTCTTATCAAAAGAACAAAAAACAAACCATTCATTGTATCTCTGCCTGGAACATTTAGCCAAAGACAGTTGCTCCTGCTGCTGCTGCTGACGATTGCTCTTGTCCATGGAAGTAAAAAACAAAACAGAGAAGGAGAAAAAACAGAGGAAGAAGAAAGAAAGGAAGATTATGGGAGAAGGAAAGTGGGGCTAAAAGAAAGAAGAGAAGAAGAGAGAGAAAGACAAAGACCCAGTTGGTGTTTGTGAAGTTCTTTGGCCATTTTTGTCAAACAGGTTATGTTCAAAGCCATAGATTGCAACTGTCCAAAGCAATGGGCCTCCCCCTTTCACCCCTGTTGTGGTGGGTCATCCTTATAATCTTTTACTTTTTCTTTTTTGCAATCTATCAAAAGCATATAAGCCTAAATCAAAAATCTTGAAATCTCGATTTGAATTATGCTAAAAAAGACAATGACATGCACAAGCAAGTAAAGGGGAGCCCTCTGTCCTTCTTTGTTTAACTTTTGTTTGCTGATAGAAAAGTCAAGAGAAAAAAAAGCGGGAACAAAATGAGTTGTTTATTTGTTGCAGTTAAAAACGACTTTTTGTCTCCCTCTTCTTTCCATTTTCAATTGTTTTTACAGTTATATGTTTGTTTTGTTCATCCCATTTAAGAATTGTTTTTAGAAAAATTTAGAGTTTCCGAAAGAAGGAAACTTTTGCTCTGCCAACCCAAAGACGAAACCTGTGTGAAAAGCTAAACACTACTGCGCCATATTAACTTAACTTCATTATTGAACTTGTTTGTGAGCTTACAGTATATAATTTATTTAATTTCATCTCCATCTTATTTGATTTCAGGTTTATAACGGAGTTGACACAATTTATTTGCGAAAATATGCGATTTTATGAGTAAATATGCAATTTTTAACAACTATGATCATATTATATCCACTGGTTCTAATTAAATTTCAATATTGCTTTCTTATCTCTTCCTATAATTAGCCATTACTTGCAGAACTCACTTAGAAAAAAAAAATAATTAGTTTTGATTTAATAGTATTGAAATCATTTGCAATTTGTAAAATATTAAGTTCAAATCTCAACATAGGATACTCACACGGGTTTGTTGAAAGACCTTTGAGATTATTGCAAATTAAGGAGGAGGATTTGTTTACTACAGTTTGCTATTTTTGAGAATACTATTACTTGTAGTAGTAGTACTCATTATGTGTTTTTAGTATATTATTATTTGTCTCATTTCAACATCCAATTGATGACTTCTATGTTTTCTTTTTGAAAGAAATAATATAGAGTGGATAGAGATTTGCCAATTCAACAATATTTTATCCACTGTTTAGCTTAATTCCTATGCTTTAATTAATATTTACTTATGGAGTTATTGCAGGTTTTAAGCCCTCATTGATGGAACCAATAATCTTTAATTTGCTCTCCAAACTTGATTGCCATGTATAACTTATTCAATTTTAGAAGAAGCATTTAATTAAAACAACTATTTAATCTAACACTATCCATCATTTCTCCACATTTCTCTCAATATTTGATTGTATGTCTGATTTTTTTTTCTATCAATAGTTGTCTTTTTTTATAAAGAGAATTCCAACAAAAACTCGAAACACTTGTCATCCACATAGTCGAACTCCGTTATTAACATGCGTCAAACCACCAAAAAGCTAGCGTTGAGATGAGACCAATGGACGTTATCTGTTACCGGAGCAACATACATGCACCGGTCAAAGTTTCAACAGTATTTTTTCTCTAAATCCAAATTTTTCAACTATATTTTTTAGTGATCGGAGTTGAACACAATAACATATTATAAATCCTCACATCAAGAGTTTCAATTTGGTATACTTATTTTCCCTATTTATAACCGAAAATGAAAGTTGGATTTTGAATTCGGATAATTTCATTTTTTTATCCTTTTGAAAATATACAATTTGGTTCTTTGCGTAAAGTTTAATTTGTTACTTTAATCTTTTTTTAGAGAAGGACTAAAGTATTTAATGATTAGAAAATAGAAAAACTAAAAAAATTAATATTGAAAATCAAAAGAATAATTTATCTAATACGCCAAAATATGGACTAAATTATAATTAACCATATGAATTTACAGTGATACTTTAAAAAATGGAGAATAAAAAGGACTAAGCTGGAGAACTTTTAAAAGTTGTAAGCCTAGTTTAATAAATTAGAATATGGAGGAAGTAATCCTTAATTTGGACATAACAATGTGGCAGTGGACTTTACAAAAAGCTCTCACATTGGATCAAAGTGTGGAATTGGATTGGAACAAAACAACCACTAGCAAAGATTCTCTATGAAAAGCCTGAAATTGAGGTACTACACATCTACAAAACCCACATTTTCAATTCATTACTCTACCACTGCATCACTCCAACTTGTGGACTTTTTTTTTTTCATGGATGGCTTTTATTACTGGAAAGTCCCTTTTGAATAACTTCTATAAAAGCTTAACTATGACTAGTTTATAGTTACTATAACAAACAACCAACCCTACACCTTAAACTTGCCCCATTTCGGTTTTCAACTAATTCGGTATAATCTACTGATAAATGGAACTCTTAACATTCAACCTACCCTCCCCTCTAATGTAATTTAAGAAAAAGGGTCAAAAAAGTATAAAAGGAAAGAAAAGAGCAAATCAAAAAGTTTGGAAAGGGGAAGGCAGTGGAGAAGAGATGAGGCTGCTTTGTAATAATTTTATATGATTAGTGATTACCCTCCACTCTCTAGCTAGTGGGTGCATGGGACCAAACAATAGGGTCCATATTTTTATATAATTACATGAATAGGATATTATTAGATATGATTTATGCTACCACCACCACCACCATTCCTTTCATCTACATAACAACAAAATATTTTCTTGGTTTCAAGTCAAAATCCTTAAGATATGTCTGGCATGCATGCTCAATACATTATACATTCAAGAATCCCAAAAATAAATTTAAAGTTTTTACACCAAATTATTATTTTCTTGTCATATATGGCCTTAGTTTCACATGACTTATCATAATGTTTTTATTTTTATTTCAACTTCAACAATATTTCAACAAGTCAATATTTGATTCACTTTATTAATGTTGATAGCATTTCCTTGTTTCCCACACGTTTTCTTTGCTTTGATTGGCATCCACCATTCACAAGAATGTCAAAAACTTATTACCCTCTCGTTTTGTTCGTCATTTCGAAATAATAGTTGACTAATCGAACCGCTAAAAAAGTAACTTTCGAGTGCTAGTTAAATAAAATTGAAAAGTGGTTTGATTTAATAATTAAAATTTAACATTAATGAGTAGAATAAAGAAGAAGTATTAATGAACGAGTTGATATAGAAGATGAATTGAAGTGGTGGTAAAGTGAAATTATGGTAGAAATAAATAGGAAGAAGGATGACCCAAACAAACCAAGTCCCTTTCTTTCATAGAAGGGAAGTGACGGTGGAAGCGAGTGTATGAATAGGGTATTTGCACGCGGACGAGGCTCATCATTTATTTAGGCATCCTATGTTACCCACTCCTCCAACATTTCCTTTTTTTTCAAAACAAAATAAAAATTCTATATTTCTTAACATTTGTTAGTTTCAGCATTTTAGTTTCTCTATTCAGGTCTAAGTTTAGTACATTACTCCCCATTTCATATAGTATCTTTTATTACATGTGAACTGTAATGTGACTTTGATGGTAGAACATGTATTTATTTTCCATCTATCTGATAAACTTTGATGGGGAACCAGAGCCGCAAAATGAAACAATTCTGGGAGGAGAAATCAATTACGGTGGAGATAAAAACAAAAACGAAAACAAAAAAAAAAGAGCGAGCAGGTAGCTATTAAAAACAAAAATATATTATAAGGTTTATTTTTGTCCAAAAATAATATAAATGTAATTATTTTTATCTAAAATACATCAAACATCTACTCTTTATCCATAAAATTTAAAAATGGAACCGTAGTTTTGTCATTTTCCCAAATAGATGTTGCCCTAAGAAATTTTGAATACGATGAAAAAAGCAATAGATGATCATTTTGTGTAGGAATTTTATTAGTAGGCCTATGGACCGGAGAAGAAGCCTAAGTTCAGTGCCAGCCCACGTTGCGGCCTAAGTTTTTCTTCCTGTCTATCCACATCCACAACAACCAATCAATGCGAACACAAAACCGCAGTAGTAAAATACGTGTACAGCATGTTAGGACCATGAACCAACAGTTCACAGTTTAATTTGGATGGTCTAGGGTCATTTATGGTTCACAATTTATTTACAGTTCAGCCTAGGATCGGTTCAAACAAGGGTTGAATGATTCAATCATGGTTCAAAATGGTTTTTCACAATTTTAACCACACTTATAATTCCGTCAGTGACTGATAAGGGTTTTTAAACTGCCGGTTCACAGTTCAAAAAATATTTAAATCTAAATCGTCTCATCTTCATGCTTCAAAATTGGGTCATCCATGGTGTGGGTTGCCATGATTTGGATCATAGCTTAAAATGGTTACCCATTCACGGTTCCAACCGGCCTCTGTCCGGGTCACAGGAACCTTATTATCTATAGATTGATTAACGGAAAAATAAAAGACCTTAAAGTAATTTTATCCATTTTATTAATAAAAAAGCGATGTCGTCCCATGACTGAACGACAAGGCCAATGACGTTTTATTGAGACAATTAATAGAACATGCTGTCGTCTTTTTTAAACGCAAACAAAACACACGGTCTTTTCTTCCAGCAACAAGAGCCATGAACTGGTCTACCTGGTTTAGACGCAGTGATAGAAAAGAAACCACCCCAAATCAACACCAACAAGAAGAAGACGAAGAATCTCTTGGAGTTACCCAACAATTAATTGATCATGTCAAGTCATTTACAGTTGATACATTCAAAAATTTCCCACTCCAAGGTAAATACTCAAATTCCACCAATTCCATTTTCTGCTAATTTTTGTTCAAATGCAATTGTGAGTTTGTGATTAAATGGTTTATCTTTTGTAGATGAGGAAGAAAGAACAAGTGGAGCTAATTTTAGCGATGAAATTGTTACTAGTGCATCAGTTAATGTTCGAAAGGATCTATCTTTATGGCAGGAAAGACACGCTACTCTTGTTCTTTCTAGAGTCAAGGTTTTTACTTATACTTTGCTATTTGTTGCAATTTCATTTTTATTTGCTTATTCTGGAGGAATTAAATTGTGGTATCACAAGGAAACTCCATGTCAATTGAATGACTTTTGTGTATTTAACTATTGTAAGTTGGCTGAATGATAAGAAGAATCAATTAATTCTGGGATTTCAATGTGAAAAGCAGTGTTTGATGAAAGTTCTGCAATAGGTGAATTGGGGACTTTTTAAGTCTTTTTTTAGCTTTACACCCAACGTTCTATATGAGGCCTAGTGGTTATGTAAACGTTTGTCAATGCTGAGGGCTGACCATTAAGAATTGGGTTTTGGGAGGTAGCTTATAATGTAACTAACATTTTCCTCTGTCCTTCAATGGTTCATTGACAACACATACATGTACTCATTTCAATGAAGGTCGCCATAAACCCAAGCATAGTATGCAGTAAATTCATTACCTGTAGGCTATGTCTGTGAAGGGTACTTCTCAAATATGAAATAATGATCTTATATGCAACTTGTTGGCATGGATTTCTGTACTTCAAGTTCTGTGGAGAATAGTGACTGTCATTTGAAGTTGACTTTTTTTTTTTTACTACTTTTTTCTTCCCATCGTCCCTCCATGCCTCTCCAGGAGCTTTCACAGCTTAGATTTTTGTTGTGCCCTCGCCACTTGAAGGAGCGGGAATTTTGGCGGATTTACTTCACACTTGTCAAGAGTCACTTGACTGCGTAAGTTTTAATTGTGTTCTGTTATTTTTTGTAATAATAATTTTAATATTTTGCAGTAGAAGCTGTACTTTGACTGTTACCTTAGGAGTTGGTATACATGAATGAACTAACATTAAAATACAAGACAATTAATTCCTATGTCATCCAGATAAGGGAAATGGTTTTCTTACATTGGAGCTCAGATTTCTCTGAACTATAAATAAACTCGTTTTTCTTTTGTCATTTTCTTTTGTAGAACAGCTGGCTTGAACGCAATTTCCATGCTTGTTTTCTACTTAACAGGCTCTAATAGAGTACTAATTTCAATTGGTTTTCGGTGGCAATTGTAAACTGGACAATTGTAGGATTGATAGTTTTTCTACTATGTACTGCATTTCTTATCATTTAATCTCAAGATCATGCCAAATTACATGTTTACCATTTGTGCACGTAACCATTGCAGTGAAATTTGAATAAGATGCCTACCATGTAATTGGGTATGTATTTCGTGTATATATGTACGTATAGGATGATCTGGTTGATCAAGTTACTTTGTAGAATCAACACTTGAAAAATAGTTGATGAGCAAGAAGCCAAAGGAATAGAGGATTTAATGCAGTCTGGCATTGGCTTAATGCAAAAGCACCTAAACCATGTAACCTGTATTATTGTACACTAAAAAAAGTTCTTACAACCACACCCTATTTGGAAATGTTCAGAGTACTCTCATTCAGCAGTCAGGTTGGCTTGTCAACAAAAAAGAAGATTTGCTGTTGGACTCACATTATTTCCTGAATTAAATTAGCTGAAGGTGGTTGAAATAAGATGGTGCTGGTTTATGAGAGAGAAATCTCTAACCCAACTAATCTTTTATCTCTCATCCCCTTCAGACTAGCTATTGCCCTTTTGTGACAGTTACACACACATATTGTGCTTGAGAAGTTTTGTGGTACAGACACACTCACAACACTACACACACACACACACACAGAGAGAGAGAGAGAGAGATGTGTGCATGTGTGTGTATGTATGCACATCATGAGAACTCATTAGAATCTTGTGAACCGACATTAGTGGAATTTAGTAAAACAAAAGTGAATTGATTTTTGTTTTTCAATTTTGTCTATTGGTAGATTTGTATTATAGGATGTATCGCGGGGGTCGAAGTTTGCCTTTTTAGCAGCTTACCATTGTCAATGTAGCTTCCTATGTCAATCTGTCAACTATCCGTCAATATATCACCGTTAATTTTTTCTTCTTTTTCATCGGATTTCTTTTTTGAGGTTGATACAAGCTTTTTTTTTTCTCAAAATATATATATATATATATATATATAATCCAAAATCTAAAGATCAAGCAGTAATTCAGGCAGCCTCTTTGCTGGAAGTACAATAGTGAAGGTGTTAAACTGCTTGTACATTGAATGGCTTTTGCTCTTCAGACTTTGCTGAGATTTTTCGTTGACACTCGTCTAGTAAAGCCTAAGCATATTTTTCTGCTCTTCCATTTCAGATATTTTCACTCTGAAATCGCAAATGTATTGTGATGCCTAACTGTAACGAGTTGATTGAACTCCATGGAGAAATTTGTGTTGTAGATTTGGATTTAAAAATTTTATATAGAAGAAACATCACTGTAGCCACAAAGCTGACACTGTTTGGCTTATTTATCATGGTGCAGTTGACTTCTTGCTGATGCTTGAAGAAACTTTGAGATTTAACTAAATTTGATGTCTTTCTACCGATGCAAGCCATACCTTTAGCTGAATTTTGGTACTAAGTCTTGTTTGAGGTTTAGTCATAGATGCTACTGTCTCTGAATTCATTTTCTTGATCATGTTCTCATTGAATCTGGTATGTCCACTGTCTACAATTCTCTTACATATATGATTTAGTTCTTGCTTCATTATAAGTATTGTCAAGCTTCTCTCTACTTCTTCCATAAATCCCTTAGCTGTAATCGTAACGGTTGAGACTGACAGAATAAGCTATTGCTAATGAGATCATGACATTCATGATGGATATTTTGTGCTCTTTCAACTGTTCAGGATATTATATTTTGTATTGCCTCTTTTGTCTCTCACACGCATGTACTATTAATCGCAGGGCTGTTCAAATTGGGTCCACTAGTAGAACACCAATTTGAAAATGCCAGAACATAGTATATAGGCTCATCATCAATATCATTTGAAAATTTTGTCCATTATTTAATATTTACAACAAATGCTATCGGGTCTTAATCACCCTCTAATAAATCCTTGTACTATTAGTTTGTACATGCACTCATCTGTTTCATCTTTTTTCCTGGGTTAATTATCAGATATGAACTACGGGCTGTACAACTAGCAAAACTTAAAAAGATGGCAACAGAGAATGAAACATCTTCAGATTCTAATGCTTTTGAAGTTGAAATGGCAGAGACAAATCAAGCAACGAGTGCACAACCTCGGAGTCCTTGAGCTCGAAGCATAGGTATATATGTTGGTCTAGTTTAAGGTGGAAAAAGATTTGCTTTTGATGTGATATCTGTGCATCACTTTTTTCTCTGAAGTGGTTATTCAGCAAAAGAAATAGGAAATGTTGTTAGTTGAGCAAAAGGGTATCCTTTGGCCAAATCAACTGTACTAGCTCTGCTCTGCAACTAATGTCCTAAGTTTATTGGTGGTGTTTGAAACAGTTTATTATTCCTATGGTTTGACATGACTAATTGGTCTCTCTTCTGATATATGTAAGCCATGTCTTCAGTTAAGAGAATATACCTGCAGATGTGGTTATACCTCTACTCATAACAACCATTCTGCATCCAATTGTTGTGTAAATATAATATAAAAGAATGAGTTTTCCAACCGTTAGATTACCATGTGTTATTTTTATTTTTTTATGAATTAAGTGTAAATTTCTAACATTTCTTCAATTTGTGTTTATTGATTAGCAACTTGGCATTAGTACAACTTTATTCAAACTCCAATTTTCTTTTGTTTGGTTTAAATTATCAAATTATGTACTTCCTATACTTAAACTTTTCCTTGTGAGCAATTACTAAATTAACTGCATAAAATAGCAAATTTGCAACTTAATTGCATTTTCGATCGTTTAATGTTGATTTGAATAGCGTTTAAAGCATACTTCTGTAATTAGTTTTCTTGCAAATACGTATTTTTATCATGTTGAACCAAATAAAACTTGGGAGAATCACCGTTTAGACCCTCCAATTTGATGAAAATCTACTTTTTGGCTTTTCTTTTTTAAAATTATACTAATTAAACCCTATATTATGGATTTGAATCTCAAGCCTACCCCTCCCCGAAAAGTGCCTCTCCCCAATGCCTATGTAAACAAAAAATAACTAAATCACCTATCCTATCCTATCCATGCTTTTGGTAGATTTTGTATATAAAGTTATTTTTTAAAAAGCAACATTTTTCCTTAAAATAGTATAAATTTCTTTGAAAATAATTAACAATTGAATTCAAATATAAAATAAATAATATAACACTTCCTCCGTTCCATATTTCCATTCTGGGATGTTCTATAATATATGAAAATTTCTATGTTTCTAGTAGTTTAAATGCTTTTTCTTTCAAGATTGTTCATCATAAATAAAAAAGATGTGACTTTCAAATATTTTAAAATAAAAATATTATGATCAATTTAATCAAAAATTAATTATAAATAGAAAAAATCCAAATCATTTTTAAAAAACGTGTCATTAAAAAAAGTCTTATATTATAAAACGGATGGATGGAGCATTTTAAAAGTTACTTTATCATTTCATAAAAATTTTACTAAAAGAGAGAACCAAATCAATATGGTGGAATGGCCTTTTGATTTGATGCAAATAATATGCAAGAGTCAATTAGCATAATTTCATTTTAAAAAAAAAAAAAAATACTAAATAGTGAATTCCATCAAATTAGAAGAAGCAATCAGTAATTATGATCCCATAACCCCAAAGCCAAGTAAAGAAGATAAACAATTTAATTTCTAGTGTAAAAATAATAATAATAATAATAAATCTAAGGAGGTTGAGGATGGAAGAGAGGGAAAAGGACATGATCAAGTGTAATATAACCTGTGATGCAAAACTGTGCAGAACAGAACCGTACAATGTCCCATGTGAACAGGAAACCTCACCAATGCACTCTCTTCTCTTCTCTTCATTAATGCCTCTTTCAATCAATTAATGCTTCTTCTTCACATAATATTTTCCCACATTTTCTAGAAATTAAATAAAAGAGCCAGACAAAAAACCCCATTTTAAAAAGATTAAAACTTTACTGCTAAAAGAACCTGAACATTAGAGTAAGATTCTGCAGAACAATCCAAGTCTGCAGCAAAGCAACCCCACCACCATCACCCTCCACCGCCATCACCACCACCACCACTAGCCAATTTTACTTACAATCTAAATGTCCTCCAAACCATAATGGCTCAGTACTTCCCTATTCAACTACCAGAAACCATATTCAAATAAAACAAAAATTTTATAAGAGTGTATGAAAAAAAAAAAATGAAAGTAAAACTGTACTGTCAACCCTACTTCTCTTGTTACAGATAGTTGAATAGAGTGGTCCTACAAATACTCATTCAACATATATATATATATATCATAAAAACTTCCAATTTCAAGAAAGACATAAAAAGCACTTAAGAAGAAAGAAAAATAATGTTTAATCAACTTAAATCAAGCATTAGTTCAATCCAAAAACAATCACTTGTTGTGTCCTTTCTGTATTGACCACCACCATCTCACTTATGGTCAAGACAAGTAGGCCAGAAAACAATCTCAACTAGATTTACATGCTTAGGAACATCACTATCACTACTTAAATGTTGGATGCATAGACGATGTATTATCAAATTTCCAGGAAACCAAAATGGAAGATAAGACAAGCAGATAAAAATGACTTACATTTATTACTAAAAAGGAACATTCATGGTTCACCCCTAGGTATAGACAAGAAGAGTAAAACTTCATCATCAGATTTTAAAAGAAGAAATTAACTAAAGAAAAGAAAAGAAAATATAGCAATTAATTAGATATACCTCCTAAAAATTACATTAATGAAAAGTTGTCCTAAACCCTACGTTATAACTTATATGTTCTCTGCTTCCCCCCCAATATTCTCCTCTTCAATTCTGTCTTTCCACTTAACCCATAATCATGACTTGGTTTGAGGCTAATTTATAATCCATTAGCCATTTTTTACATTCAGATATTACAACTAGTCATCTTCCATTTCTCTTATTCTTTTTACAAGAGCTTGGAAGGATGACTGAACATACCACACTGACCAAAATCCGATACCTCCTTGAAAACCCTTTAGCATGAAATCGAAGAAGTATTGGGGGGAAGGAATTCATGGTAATAAGTAAGTTGCTTATGGAAACACCGGGACCCATTCGTAGTGTCCAGGCAAAGGCAAATCATTAACAACATCGAAGTTGTATCTGCAACATAATATTAAACAAATGAGAAAGCTTATTACTGTAATCTGCTTCAAATAATCAATTTCATTTTCACTTCTGCATGTTACCCACTACAGAGATAAATGAACTATAGTTCTTACTTCAGCATGGCAACTTACTTTTCAATGAACCGTCTCTGTTGTTTCTGTTCTGCACAGGCAAAAAACTCCTCCATTTCATGTGTTGTTGGGATATTTCTCTGAATTGGAAGGTCATTTCTAATTCTTCGGTTATTTGCAGCAGAACTTCCTTTTCTTGTGGTGGAGCCGGGGGTTGCAGTGGCATCTGCGTCTCTTATCAAGCTGGATGGTGTGCTTTCTCTGTTGCTCCTGCTTCAAAATAAGTTAAATGTATACAACGTCAGTCTATGCATTAAATTTCAATGCAAATTCATATATACATGCAACATTATATAAGACTTGTCCTAAATGACTTCTCCCCTCTGAACTACTTACTAAGCAATAATTGAAAATTTTGAAAATAAATAAATTGAACTGAAAAGATAAATTAATACACCAATTATTCTGGAAAATGAACTTATGCAAAGAAAGTAACTCCCACTATTTAAAAGGACAGCATCCAATTTGGAAGTCTGGAGCCAGACAATGAAAGCAAGAAAAACTAAAACTTTTTGTCACCTACTGATAGCTCTAAACCAGAGTATCCCACATAAATATATGTCTCTGAGACTAGGCCCCATGAATGTGATATATCAATCCACTAGCATGCTAACACAAATGAGGCATGCACCTATATATTGCAACCAAAAATAGTTTACCAAAAAAAAAAAAAAAAAAAGAGGGAAAAGCCCAAATCTTTACACCATGGTAATTCAAATCAAAGAAATGAAAAGCAAACCCCTTTTTTATGTTCTTGTACCGAGTGTTAAAAACAAACAAAAACTATACTTCTATCAATTTCACAGATCTGAAGTCCGAATCATAAATGAGAGGGCCCAGAAAATGGTCTCTGAAAAAGAATGAATCATACTCATAAAGTAATCTTGCCAGCAACTGTAGAATACAACTATTATTCAGGAACTAGCAATGTTTTAGGACATCAGCTCAGAGATGATAAATCAGAAAAATGCTTCTGCATTCCATCTCCGTAGTACCCTAAGAAAAAGGGTAAGAATCAATTTCCACAATACAGTGAAATGCCACTTGCAACATTAATAACTCTGCCGGTGAGCACATGTTGAATAATAGAAACCTGTGTAATACATAAATTAAAAGAACCATATTCCAGAAACTGCTAACCTTTGCTTGAAAGCAATTTCAGAACAATAATATTTATGTATCACATGAATGAAAACAAATTTCCTTTAAAAAAAAGAGAGAGGGAAAAAAGAACAAGAAAGCAAAAACTGAAATTTATAGCAGTAGAAACCCCAAAAAAGACTTCTTTTACTAATAATTAATTTTTTAATATCCCACTGCACCAAGAAATGATTAATATATATATATATATATAGACCCCATCATCTCAGCATAATTTCTTATCTGGTGTTGTACAAGTAGCCCAGTTCCTAGACAAAAGTGAAGTAGACAACACAACTAATCAATCAGAAAAACACCACCTTAATCACTATCACTGTCATAAAAAAAAAAAAAAAGCAAATAGAAAGAGATCTTTCTTATCTAGCAATATGCAGAATAACAACGTTACTCAAATTTAATTTGAAGAGCCAAAAAATAAAAATAACGGAGCATGCATGCTTTTTACTATCATTTTATACTATAAGTTAATACCTCTTGAACAAGCAAAGAAAGTAACATAATTTCATTTAAGATCAGTTTTGAAAAGATTACTTTCTTCTCTTTTCCTCTTTTAGAGAAAGGGAAGAGCTTTGAAAGAAAAAGAAGTAAACTTGCTGGACTAAGAAAAAGCTCAACAACTAGAAAAAACAGAGGAAACCAAAAGGCTTTTAAAGAGTATTCCTACTAGAAAACATGAAACAGGAAAATGAAAAGCCATACAACTCAACAAGAGCAATAATAAGAAATAAAAAAAAAAAAAAAACCTGAATAAATGAAACAAAACTGCCCAAAATGAAAACTGAATATAAAGCAAGTAGCCTAAGAAACCACATTGGAAAATCTCAACAAAAAAAAAAAAGAGTTACAGGGGGAAACAAAATCAATTTGGGACGAAGACATAGGTAAATGCAAAGGCCATACCTTTCTCTGAATTCAAACTCCAAATAGTTCTCTCCAAAAGAACCTTCAATACCCAAATCCTCTGCTTCACATTTCTTATCAAGACGAGCTTCTCCTTCCTCCACTTTTTGAAAATCACCACTAACCGCTTTCATCTTACTCAACCTAGAACTCCCTTTAGAGTTCAATTTCTTGTTAGAAGCAAGTTGCTGAGGCGTTTCAACTTTCTCGGTAGGAGGAGGAGGAGGAGGCTTCTCAAGGCGGCGGCTCCTCAGCTGAAGGTAAGAAAAGGAAGAGGAATCTAAGTTGGAAGTAGCAGTAGCAGTCGGAGTTTGAGGAGAAGGAGACGAAGAATGAAGACGCTGAAGAGCTAGGGTTTTAGCTCTGGTGCGAACACCTAAAGTAGTGGATTGAGAATGGGAAAGAGAAAGCTCCATAACTGCAACGTCAGCTGTGATTTTAGATTTCTTCATGTACTTACCCATATATTTGATTTGTAACGGAAACCGCAATAATATGAGAAAGTGAAACTGAATCTCTAGTTAGTATTTGTATGAATGGTGTCTGGCTATGAAAGGTTAATGTTTCATGGGGAAAAGGAAAGCTCAAAAGCAGAGACAAGGAAGAAGAAGAAGAAGAAGGTGAGAGAGAGAGAGAGAGAGAGGAGGGAAAGAGGAGGGAGGGACCAATTTTTGTATATCTGAAAGAAAGAAAGAGAACAATTTTTTAGGGTTGGGATTAGGGAAACATTTCAATTTCACCGCTTTTCTTTTCTTTTTTTTTTTTTTTTTCTGATTTTCTTTTTGTTTCTATATATATATAATATAATCCTTCAATCAATTCAATAATGGAAATTAATAAATATTTTCCAAATTTGCATACTATATTATGGAAAGTTCAAATAAACCTCAATATACATTAAACTTCTTAAAACATCCCTACAATTTTATATTTTTTTAAATGACTAACTTTTATTTGGATAAAAAATTTCACTTAACAAATATAAGTTTGTCGTCTTATTCGAATGATTAGTTTTTTCTCTGAATATTTTTTTTTTCCTGCGATATAAAGATTATCCTTAAACAAGATATTTTAATTATTTATTATTACATTTTTTATTTCTCATATGAAATTATGTCAATGTATTTTAATTATTTGATATATTAATCAAATTTACATTTTATTTTTAAATAAACAAATATAAGTGTTTGTATAAATTTTAAGAAATTTTAATTTTTTATTCTTTAAAATTAATTAAGAAAATTATTAAAAATATCACTATACAAATAATATATTCAATTTTGAGTATTTCACTATTATTTAAATAAATTAATTTTGTGTCTAAAAATATAAAAAGAAAAAATAGTCTATATATTGACCATGTGTACTAATTGTCTTATAGTAAGACATGACAGATCAAGTCACAGCTGAATGTTCTAAACGCTTAAACTACATACATTATAAGACTAATATATACATATTTCTCTAATATCAACTAAATTTAGAAGAGTTGGTAGCGTATGAGATTTGTGATAAAAAAAAAAAAAAAAAAAAACTTTCTCATCAAAGTTAAGAATATCTAACAAATATTCTGTTATTTTGTCAAGTCATTAATACTAAATATTCGTAATGACGACGGTTACGATATTCTATAACTTATTTTAAAAAAAATAATATTTTGATGGTTTTCTCAATGAAGGGATTGTTGCGTTCTTTTTAGAAGATATTTTCAAAGATGTTGGTTGATTTGAATAGTAAGATATCAAGAGATTTTATTTTATTTGTTTGATTGTAAATATATTTTCCTTGATTTTCTTTGAAACATTCCTCTCTCTCTTTTTCTATAAAAGAGAAAGAATATGTAGTATAGAGGAGAAGAAAAAAATAAAGAAGTTTTATACAATACTCATTTCTTTAGTTTTGTAAGTTTGGAAATAGCCATGTGTAGCTAAGCTCATTTTATTCCAGTGCTAGTTCTACGCAAGTGTTGTGAGAATTGTTTTCTTCTTATTCATTTAATTTTTCAATATTTGTTTATCTCTTGAAATGAATGATGTGTTCTCATTGATTAGATTCTAATTGATTGGATAGTCTGATCAACTGTTTAGTCAAGTTAGAATGATAAAATGCTAATTAGTTTAATCAAATCTGTAATCGTTTGATTAAACTAATGTTTGTAACAATTAATATAATTTGATTAGAACCAGATTTTCAAGTTATATTAATGGGATAAACAATCTACTTGAATAGACTACACATGTTCTCTATTAGTAGAATTGAGTCTTTCTCATTCTTAATGAAAGATTTAAATTCTTGACGCGTGTCACAGTTAATTATTGGTAAGAAATTAATCATAGCGCATTGACTTGTTTATTTCGCTACTACGGAAAGATTAAGTTGCTAGAAACTTTTCGGCAACTATAACCAATTTATTGATTATGTTAATGAGTCTATTTTTATTTCAATAATCAACATGAAGAACCAGTACAAGGATGATTTTTCGTTGGAAATATTTCTCAAACTGAATTTTATTTTTTTAACTTGTTGTGTTCCTTAAAATTCAACATTTTCAAAGTCATTCCCTTCATTTATTTTTGTTAAATTCTTTTAATTACTAAAATAATATTTTTAATCTCTAGTCTCTGTAGATTTCGACCTTAGTCACCTTTTGTTTCAATACATTAACTTGGTAGTAAGATAATTAATTTTGGTGGATTTGACACCTACCAGTTACAATATTCTATAACTTATTCTAAAAAAATAATATTTCTATAATTATTCATTACATGCATAAGAAATAATGTAACAAAATTAAATATGCTATAAAAGCATCTATGATGGTACTCATTTGATAGTATTCAATCTCATCACAGAATAAATAAAATTGAAATTAACACACATTATGAGAACTATCAAAATGAGATTCAAAAAGTAAAATAAGAGCTAATAAGTCATTTGACATATATGTAATAACAATTATTTTTAAATTTTATAATATTTTATATAATTAAATTTATGATTTTTAATTAAATATTTAAACTTATATTTTTGTGGAACCACTAAATGAGATTGGAATTAAAATTTATTTTTAGATATCAAAATTTCAAGTTTTCATCAATTTCATTTTAAATTAAGCGATACACTTTCAGAAATAAAATAAAATTGAGTATCTCAATTATTGCGAATGATCTAAGGCTAAGTCACGCGTCTTTCCTAACATCCCTACTTATAGCAAAGTTGGCTAAAAAAAAAAATTGATATCCTATTAAAGTTAGGATACCTAACAAATGATCCGTTATTTTGTTAGGTCAGAAGTACTAATATTCTATATGAAATAGTGTAAAATAAAGCAGGCTAAAACATAATATAGCTATAAATATACCTACAATATCACCTATAGACCATGATCCGCATTCTCAATACTAAAGAAAATGTAAGATAAATAAATTTTATTGATAAATCTATGTCTATACTATATTAATGTTAGTCTATTTAAACAAAAAATAAATAGATAAATTTTAATGAAATTTAACGGTATAATTTTTTTTGAAATAAATCAATTTCTTATTAAAATTGGGATCAGAAGCTATGATTATTATTATATATATAATGTAATGTAATAGATTGTATTCTTATTATCTGAAAAAACAATTCATAGAATATAATTTCAATTTTATTGGATTACTCTGCACTAAATGTTGCTATAGAATTTTTAAGTAAAGAAAATGGATTAAGAAACCCCAGCTCTCATAATTTCATGCCATGAAATACAACTTAATATAAAACTTCACCCCCAAAATTTTCTTGATTTCTCGAGTGGAATTCTAAATTTTTTAATATTTTAATTAAATATCTCAATTATTTAAATATATTTCAAATAGACACTTGAACTTTTGAATATACACCGTGTTTCAGTGTGGAGAGGTATGTATTTGAAACAGTTTTGAATAATTAAGGTGTGTAGGTGAAACATTTGAATAAACAATTATGGGTTTCATTAGGAATTTTTAATAGTAAAATTATATATAATGACAAATTTAGATGAATAAAATTTGAGAAGTATTAAGTAATGTATAAAAAGATTAAGTTTGGAACTTGCAAGTAAAGGCTTCACACTAGAAAATGGTTGAGTTGAGACTATACCAATGCATGTTTAGTATGAAAAACATAGGAAATGGACCACATACCAAGTTTTCAACAAATACAAAAATTGGAAAACACACACGTATATTCCTTTTCTATAAGGCAAAACAAAATAGAACAAAACATTACTTTCTTTAATCATTCTCAATACAATATGCTAATTATTAGATTAACCTTCCAATCTCAAACATAATAATTTGTATTATCAAAATATAATTATAAATAAACTTGAAGTTTGGGTGTGCTAGTAAAAATTAATTATTCGAGTAGCGTTTGACTATTAATGATATATAGCAGTTGTTTGCAAAATGTTAAAAAATTATATAAATTAATTTTTGATATAATACTCCTTAAACAATTAAAAATTATATTAAAATCTAATTTATTGAACTCTAAACATTTTTACCAATTTAAAGTTATTTTAAAAATTGTTGTACTTATACAATTTTAAAATCACAAGAATCTTCTTAAAATCACAAGAATCTAATTAGAAGAGTGTCTAGAAGTTTAGTAACATTAAACAAATTTGTGAGAATCCTAAAAAAAAATAATTACTTCGATCCTTAAAATTTTATATAATTTGCGATCGAGTCTTCTTATTTTGAAAAAATAGATTTATAAATTTATGAAATTTTTATTATTTTGTTCTCATCATTCTATTTAGTTTTTTCTTAGTCAACATGAAAATTCAATTTTTTTTTTAATTTATTTTAAATGATAAAAATACCCTTCTTATTATTATTATTATTAAAATTTATTTTAAAATTATTATTCTCCAACACACTCCGCCACCGCCAGCCAACATAAAAAATGAAAATATCACTTGGCATCTTGTTTGCTTCTCTTTCTTGCGGTTTCTAAACTCTCAAAGCTTCTCAAATATTTGCTTCTCTTTCTACTTCGTTACCAAACCTCTTTCTTTCGATTTATCTGTATCCATAAATCTATAAATTAAATATTACAATTCATAAATTTAATTTTTTTGAAGCAATAAATTAAGGAAATTTATATTTGACAATAATATTGCACGAAATCGAAATTTTTCGTTTTTAACTTTCAAACATCCAAATCCATTCTTGAAGTGGCGGTCTGGTGCCTTCTCTACTGCCGTCGCTGCTGCTCTAAAATGGAGGAGGAGAGGAAGAAGATAATGGGAAAGGGAAGGAAAGAGAAGAAGAAGAAAAGAAAAAACAAATGTGATAAAAAATATTTTTATTTTTTATTGTAATGTATCAATTAATTTAATTTAATTTATTTTTTATTATAAAGATTAATGAGATGGAAAATAAAAATTATTATTATTATTAAAAGTTAAAATTAAATATAAAAAAATTAATAAAGACCTGAGTATAAATTTTAAGAATTTAAAATATATTTATATATTTTTAAACATAAAATAAATGGAAATTAAAAATCTGAAAGTAATTATGATTGTGGTTTAAGAGTTATAACATTGGTTGGTTTCCGCTTATTTTAGGGCTTTTAGTACGAATTAAAAATGTTTAAATACGCAAGTGTCGACGTCATTAACATTAGCCTAAACTAATTCCAAAACGCTCCATTTCCAGAGGAATATTTGCTTCGCCAATTTCCCGCCAAAACATTGCCATCCGATGCTTTTCGCGCTGAAGTGATGAACGGTTAGATTTTGGTGGTACAGTAAAGCTAATTTCGCAATTTTTTGATTTCTTTTTTTTTTATTTCTAAAAAAATACTTACTCGGTTTCCTTTATTTATTTAGGCAAATCTAATTCGTATTAAAAAAAATTCTAATTTTTCACAAATAATAAAAAAATTTTAATTAATATATTTTGTCAGTTTATTTTAAATATACTTATACTTAAGTATGGCAAGTGAAATTTATAGATTTAGGGCGTATATTTACAATAAATTAATATAATATGTTAGTTAAATTATTTATATAATATTTTGAAGAACTATGTGACCATATAAACATAACAGGAAAATGTGACCACTATACATTATAAATAAATTATAGATAGAATAATTTTTATATATTGAGTTTGTAACGAGATATAGCTTATAATGCAGAGTAAAATTTCAAAAAATTTCAATGTAACGGACAGTTGAAAAAAAAAAACAAAAATCGGGAATTGAGAACCATTGATTTCAATAATTGTAAAATGTTCTCTAAAAAAACGATCCTTTTGCATAGAATTTATATTTGCATGTTTATTTATATGACTCTACACCTTTCTTTCACAATTAGAAATTTTGCGGCAGCTAATAATTAGAATATTTTATATTTTCTTCCACCGACAAGAGATTTTCATGCAATTATTAGTTGAGAAGTATAACCATAGCATGTATTTTACATTATAAAAACGAATAACATAAATTTTATAAAATTAATAAAACATGGTGGGTGGTCTAAAATATCTTCTTTAACTAATTTATTTTCCTCTTTTTTAAATTCATTTTCAACAATTCACAGTTAATGAGTAACTCACCCACTTGGAATAACTATCATCTCTTTCTTTCTAATCTCTCCCGTCATAAAAACCAATCTTCTTCTCTAATCTTTACTCTATAAATTAAATTCATTTTCTCATTTCAAATAATCATTTAGAAGAAGCGTCGCGACTCGCCATCGCCAACAACGAGAAAGTGACATCGTTGTTGAATGACAGAAGCACGAAGACTAAAGAAATTGCTGCCGCTAGCCTGCTCTTTTCTTCAAAAATTACTTTGGTGATGAAAATTTTTGGATTTTTTTCCTGACTTTGAATGAATCAATTTCATCTCAACTATTTGTTTAAATTAATTTTTTTTCTTTTAAATTTATTATATTTAATCTATAATTAAGAATTTGATAATGGTTATATGACTTTATATTGTGTTGTTTTCGATGAAATTCTAGTTGATCTTTCTTATTTTTTGAAGGCTACGTTGATTTGGATAATATTGATATATATACTCTATATATTCGTATATACACTTTATATATACACTCTGAAAACAACAACACACAGCCAACCTTGTCACCACCTTCCCTGCTGCCCTTCCTCAGCTCTATATATCCAAGATACTGAAATTACGTTATTTCCCTCATACTGATTTCTTTACAGCAGAGGTTGGAAGTAATCCGAGCCAAATATGGCGCAGCATCTGTGCGAGTAGATCGATTTTGATGTTTGGTTGTCGAAAGAAAGTAGGTACTCGGAGATAAATCCACAAAAAAGAAGATCCATGGTTATTGTCTGATGACAGTCCTTTTGTGCAGATTGAAGATTTTGGGGATAGTGAGGTGATAATGATTTCTGATTTAATTCATAATAATTCATGGAATTTGGAGCTGATTGATCACGCGTTTCAAGAGAGAGATGTTTCTCTTATTAAGCAAACACCATTGCCTTTGTTTGATACAGAAGATAAGTGGTTTTTGAAGGACAATAAGCTAGGCTTGTATCAAGTAAAGGAAGGATACAAGAAAGCTATGGATTTGAAGATCACCAGTTTTATTTAGAAGGAGATTTATGGGATAAGCTGTGGAACGTTCATGTTCCGGCGAAAGTCAAATTTCTGGTTTGGAGGGTACTTCATGGAACTTTGCCGTGCAATGAGAACTTGAGGAAAAGAAGAGTGGAAGTAGAAGCTAATTGTGTGCTGTGTCAAGGCGAAGCAGAAACAGAGCTTCATCTTCTTCATAACTGCAATTTTGCAAGGTCTGTGTGGGTTATTTCGCAGCTTGGTTGGGAGCCTGTTTTGAATTTGCAGGAATGGGTTGCTTCAACTCTTACAGGCAGGAACATGAAGGATAAAGATGAGCTGTTAATGCTTATGTGGAGTATATGGCACAGTCGAAACCAACTGCTATGGCAACGCCATAGGGAAGAACCAAATGTTGTCTTTAATAGGGCCAGGAGCATGCTTCAACAATGATGCTTTGCTCATGAAACAAAATCGAAGGCTTGTGCAGTTTCAGGAGGCAGTAAGGTATGGTTACCTCCAGTAGTGGGCACTTACAAATGGCAATTTTGGTTTTGGAATGTGTATCCGGAATTCTCAAGGTCTGTGTATGGAAGGGAAAATTGGAGATCCATATATTGAGGAAGTATTATGTTTTAGAGAAGCCCTCGGTTGGTTAAAGACTCTAAAGTTGGGTCCTGTGATAATTGAGACGGATTGCCAAGTGGTGAGTAAAGCGTTGGATTCATTGACTTTAATGGATTCATCCTATTTTCAAAGTCTGATTGAGGATTGTAGAGTATTATTAAATGGTTAGCTATGCTTTTGTTTATAGATCAGCCAATCAAGTTTCGTATATGCTTGTGCCAATGCAGCTGGTTCTATGTCTCGTCTTTACAATAAATAATTAAGTAAACAACATCGTAGTGTGATGTATAGTTAGCTTTGACTAAAATAAGATTTGAAATGTATGAATTAAAAAAAAAAATGTAAATATAATCATTAGAGGATGTTTTGATTTCGATCCCATCAAACTTAGAATAGAAACCACTTTAAAATACCATTCACCACATTATAAACAATTATGACATAACTAAAATTCTTTAAAATTGACATTTATAAATGTTAGACACACTCAAATATTTCAAATACATATTTTTATTTTCTATCATTAGTAAATATTTATATATTTTAACATGAATTAAATTTATTTCATCAAATTATACAAATCTGGAACCCTATCTATTCATCACACCCACGAAGCACAACACATTGCATAAATAATGATGATATTAAAGTTAGTTGAAAGTTTGGATTTAACAATGTTAAAATATAATTATATGATGCTTTTATTCAACCAAAGTTTATATTGTTAGTTAATTAGTTGGATTCCATTATGGATTTGTCATAGGATCCTATTATAAACATGAAAAGCCAATAAAAAGTAGTAAAAATGAGAATGGTGAATTAAGTAAAGACAAACAAGTTGTGAATGAATATTGTGGTACGAGTAATAACATTGGATTCTTTCTTATCCTTTTTCAAAACCTTATTAATATACAAAGGGAATCTCCTGAAACCCCAAATCCTATTCCTATTCCTAGGTACTCCCTTTCCCTTCCTACCTTTTTTTATTTTTTACCGCTTAAAAATTAATTTACTACTTGTAATTAAAATTCACCTGTTTTTTAACTTCCCTAGTCCCGATGCTGCCTCACCCAATCATCACTCAATTTTTATTTTATTTTCTCTTTTAACTTAATACAAACCTTTTTTCACGTCCTCCCGCTTTTTTCAGTGATCAATTTCGTCACCACCTAACATTTGGCGCGTCCTCCTGCGGCGGTTGCAGCCTGCAGCTTCTGGCGTACTTTGTACAACTAATAAAGTGGCGCGTCATACTTATTTTGATAATTTTTATACAAAGTACCTGAATTTTAAAAACATTAACAAATCAGTCCCTTATTTAAGTTTTCTTTCAAGAGAATAATAAGTTTAATGGCAATACAATACTCTTCAATTTCGTCTAAGCAACAATTTTTATTGCTGCTCCCAACTCCAATATTAGCTAAACCACTCGTGATTTGATAAGCTTAATTAGTTTAAACAATATGTTTTGTATAATTTAACATTTAGGGTTGTTTTAAAAATGTCAATAACAAATAAAATTGACTACTTTTTTTTTTTTAATTGAAAAATAACTTTATTATTTCAACGAATAGAAATCCAAAAGATAATCAAACACGTCATTTCATACGTAAAAAACAACTATGACAAACATATTTCCTACATAATAGATAAGTAAATACATTTTCATTGCGTCTAGTATAACAAACATTAATATCTTTCCTTTTAAATAGGATATCTTTCCAATCGGAACCAATTAAATCAAATCCAGAAAAATCCATAACACTAGAATAAACCTCATAAAATAAACACAATTTATCAGGGGGTATTTACAGAAAAGGTGTTGAAAATTTAAACGTGGACACCATATACGGTGCTCGCATTCAGCAAATGCGAAATACCCTATTTCGCAATTGTCAATTGCGAATTTATTTTTTTTTAATATTTTAATCCAGAGTTCGCATTTGGCAAATGCGAACTCCGGGTTTAGTTAACGGTAAGCACAGTATTAATGAGAGGATTAAATGCGGCCGTTCCCGAGGGCGGCGCGTGCCATCATTAAGGAGTTCGCATTTGACAAATGCGAACTCGTTTGATATTCAAAGGAGTTCGCATATGTCAAATGCGAACTCCGGCTGGAAAACCAGGCAGCAGCTCCTCATTTTCATTTACAACTTTTACAATTCCAAATCAAAATCGTTAAATCCTCTGAGTAAAAGATTAGTTTTGTGTTTACGGTTTGGATTATTTGCGATTTTAAGGTACGTAATTTTAAAATAAT
>CANUEY010527172.1:0-30745 GCA_948099555.1 Croton setiger
TATATATATATATATATATATATATATATTAAGAAAATAAGTTTTAATATATGTGTATGTATACGAAATCAACAAAGGATAAGAAGGGAAAATATATGAGTAAATGGGTATAAAGGGAGGTGAAAACAGAAACTTAATAGAAGGGAAGGGAAGAATGAAAATGGTGAGGTGTAAAGTTTAAAGTGAAAGAAAACCAAAGTGAGAGTTGGAATAGATTTTAGGATTGTTTAAAAGCAAGAAGCAAAAGGTTAGAATAGAGAAAAGAGAAAGAACAGAACATAGGGATGACAACCAGAAAGAAAACAGAAAGAAAGAAGAAAAACAGAGAAAGAAGAAAAACAGAAAAGAAAAGAAAAGAAAGAAAAGAGAAGAGAAGAGAAAATAAGTAAGAAAAGCTTGGTTCAATAGCTTCTTTATAGTCTAGGTAAGAGATAGAAGAGATTAGAAGAGAGAGAGAGAAAAGATAAAAGACAGAAATGAAAGAAAATAGTAGGACAGTGGAAACAGAGCAGAAGGAGAGGAGGAAAAGAAGGAAAGAAAAAGAAAAGTCTACGTGCATAGGCACCTAGGGTAGTTATGAAAGCTTGGTGGAGTTTTTGGGAAGGATTTGGCTGCGAGAAATGACCGGAAAATCGCTGGAAATTGCAGAAAATCCGACTGGAAAATTGAAGGAGAAACAGAGCTATCGGGCGCTGGCGCAGGCCTGAGGAAGAAGAAGCTCCAAAACGACAGCTGATGCGTGTTTTGGAGAATTTTTCTTCCTAGGTATTTGAACTTGGTAAAATTATATTTTGACTCCTAAAATTTATAATTTAATGCAATTTATTCCTTCTAGAAAAGTTTTAATTATTTTCAATTTAGTCCTGCCGGATTTAATTTCTGGTAGACTTCATTTTAGTCCCTGAAATTTTGGCGCGTTTTCAATTAAGCCCTTTAGAACTTTTAACTGTTTTCAATTCGGTCCTTCTGCTCAAATTGACTTCTCAAAATTATAATTTAGCCCCTGAAGTTATTGCCGGACTTTAATTAAGTCCCTGAAAACTTTAAAACATATTCAATTGAGTCATTTTTGGTTTAAGTTGAATTTATTTTTATAAATTGGACTAATTGGCTAATAAATTGAGTTAATTGATTATAGTTATTGTTAAATATAATTAGTATATGATTAATTGAGTTTGAAATTAAATATAAATGACATTGATAATTATTTTTAATATAATAAACATATGTTATAAATTAAAATTCAAAAGAAATAGAAATATTATGTAATTAAAATTAATATGGTAAATGATAATAAATATTAAATCATGCACTTTATTATATACGAATTGTAATTAAAGAGAAATTAATTATTTATATATGGAATTATATAGGAACGTTTAAAATAGGAGGGGAGCGGGGGAAACAATCCGAGACCCGATATGGATTGCGACTGAGAGGAAAGTATAAATTTACTTGTTTTATTTGTGTAATGAATGGTTTATGAAATGACAAATTACTTTGAAATTAAACTGTTTGGACCAGTACTAAAATCTGATCAACTAATTTATGAAATTTTAATTACATATGATGTTTTAACTGTTTGGACTGGTACTAAAGTCCGGTCATTTGAAATTATTGATAATTGGAAATATGTGATTCGATCATTGAGTCGGGATTGAAATCCGACCAATTGATTTATTGAGATATAGTATTTTATATATAATTGTTTGGACAGGTATTGAAATCCGGTCAATTAATTTATTTGATATTGTAGATATATGTTGATTGAATTGCTATGACCTAAGGTACCTTTTAGTAATTTTACGTGTTTGTTTTAAATATGTTATTTATATATTTCTAAGGTGTTTTGGGGTCTAATTTAATAATTTGGGTTTCAATTGGTTAAAATCTAATTTAATTAGAATTATATTGTAATTATTTTCTCCTAAGGCAAAAAGAATAATTAGTTTAAGACATGAATGATTTAATTTCCACAATTTCTTTCTGCATTTTATTACTTTCTGTTTTGTGTTTGCGTAAATACTTTAAATTACAAAATCAAGAACATCGATAGTTTGATAAAGAAAATTGGCCTTTTTCAATAAAAAATTAACTTTTGGAAAACAAAATGGTTTATTAAAAGCCGGTAATTCCAAGTGTCAGTCGAAATGAAATTTCGGGTGACGTACTCAACCCTATTACTCAGATCCTTTGGTTCCATACATAACCTTACTTTTAAAATTAAGCGGAGTCAACTTTTTTATAAAATTGGATTAATTTTCAAAAAAAAAAAAATTAAACAAGGTTCCTGAAGGGTGACGACTTAAAATTTTTACGACCGACTACTTTGGCATTGCGCATCGAAAGTTTATCATCTCTTTTTAAAAAGAAGAATCAAAAGTTCAAAATTGGTCAAGAATTTGGATATAAGTTGAAAATGAACTCATTTTCGTTCCACGGCAGACGTTAACACATTGGCAGAACTAGCCACAGATACCGTTGAAAGGTTGGTACCCCTTATTGCTCCTCAACTATATGTAGGCCTAGGGTCAGCTGCTGAACTACCATCTAAATGTCTTACTTTCTAATTAATATGTACTAGAGGTACCTTGTATTTGATCTCTGCGCTACTGTGTTCATTTTAACCTTGTTAACTGACTTGTCTGGATTCGCTCTATTTCTAGAGCTGCCTTAACCAATGCAGAAAACTCTCAAAATTTGAAAGATGCAACTCCCATCTGTATCTCATCAATAAGTCCTTCCTGAAAATTTTTACATCTTTTTGCCTCTATGGCTACTATCCTCTCACTGTATCTATGTAACTTGGTGAATTCTCTCTCATATTCTGTCACTAACATCCTGTTTTGTCTGAGATAAAAAAATTTTTTCCTTCTAGCATCTAGATATGTCTCAGTGATAAATTTCTTCTATAACTCGTCGAGAAAGAACTGCCAAGTTCGTTGTTCAACTGGTACTCTCTATTGTACTATATTCCACCAAATAAATGCCTTATCCATCAATAAGGATGTGGCATAAATATAACTTTCTTCAGGAGTGCACTGTAATTTTTCTAGCACTCTTAAGGTGCTATCCAGCCAATACTCTGCTGTTTTAGAATTGTTATCCCTTCTGGCACTAAAGTCCTTAGCGTCATACTTTCTGATCTTTTCTAGAGGAGGCTTCCTCTCCTTATTCACTACTGGTATCATTGGTGCTGCAAGAACCACCCCCTGCTATCTGTCTGAATGTATCAGCTAACTGTTTAAGCAACACCTCATGCCCTGGTGCTGTCGGAGCCTCACCCACCACTGATTTGGAGGCATGCGACTCACTTTCCCTTTCTTGTGACATTTTATTCCTATAAACAATAATGGCTACTTAGTTCATCAGGGTAGTCATGACATGTACCTTATTTTATGACTCTTATACTCAATCCCAGGAAACTAAAGTGGAGCTTTGATATCAAAATGTGTAACGTCCCTTCCCAGTCCATTCGAGTTGAAACATTACAACTGGTTGAACCGACAAACATGTCATGCTGTCAAAGCTATATGCTGAATGATTTCCATATAAGTTAATCTTATATATATATGAAAAACTTTCAGACTTATATACTACATTTTTTTTCTAGCTATACAACTGTTCAAAACTGACTATGATTTGTACATGCCATGAACAAAACAGGGTCAAACACAATGGAATGTGTTGACGGCCCGATTTTTCTCAAAAACCGCCAACGGTCGGCCCTCACCTGGCTTGTTTCGGGAAGCCGGGAGAGGTTTGCAAAATTTCTTTTTTCGATTCGATTTAGGAAAAAAAACAAGGCGATAAACCATTTTGAGGTTGCGGTGCCGAACTAGTTGGTCTTGAAATTTGTTTTGAGTCGCTACCCATATCGGGAACCGGTTTTTAGAAAACCAAAAAGATTTGACTCCGTTTTAATTTTGGACAAGGCAAAATCTGAACCAGAAATTCCAGGTAAGCGGGTAGGGTACGTTAGCCGAAATTTCATTTCGACTAACGCCCGGATTAACCGGCCTCTGAAACCAAATTCGGTTTTCCGAAAAATTAAAGTTAAGACTTATTATTTTAGAAAAGCCGACTAGCGATGTTTCTAAATCGGTAATTTAATGTCGTTTGTAAAATCACAAAACAGAAAGCAATAAATTGCGGAAATTTAAATTGCAGAAATTAAACAACCATTAATCTAAATTATTCTTTCTCCGATTTCCGGAGAAAATAATTACAACGCGGTTCCTAAATTTACATTCTACCCAATTTATTCCCAAATTTAAACCTGGCGCCCAAAATTAGCAATTTAAGGCAAAGTATGAAAAATTGCAATTAAGTCCTCGGACTTTATGAAAATTACAAAAATGCTCCCGAAAGGGAAAATTGCCGTTCGACGCATAAAACATTCAAACAACACAAATAAACAAATAAAACACATAAAACATGCAAAACATATCAATTAAACGATTTGGATGCAAAATACGTAAAATTACATTTTGGTCCTCCGATTTTGTAAAATTACGTTTTGGTCCCTATGCATGCACTACTGCCCAAACAATCTCAAATTCACACCAAATTCATCAAACAATCCAAAGAATATGCCAAATTAACAATTTGGTTCAAAACATGCATAATTGCCTTTTAATACCTCAACTTTGCAAAAATTGCAAATCTGCCCCAAACATGCATTTTAATCCAGAATTGGTTCATGCCCGTCACACTAAAATTACCATTTTGGTCCCTAAAATTTAGGGACTTTACAATTCTGCCCCTTATATGCATTTTTCCTCAAAATTATCCCTTTTCCAAGCACTGTTCATACATGAGGAGTTAAATGAATCTTTGAGCAGTTAGAGGCAGTAAGTAACATGGCTGCAGATTGATTGAAGAAAAGCAAGAAGCAAACAAAGACAAACAATGACCATGGCAGCATATATCAAGAGCATATATTAACAAACAATGTGACCAACAATGCTAAACTAAGACATAAACAACTGGCCTTAACAAGGGTGAAAACAATGGCAGCTTCAACAGAAACAGTAGCCCAAATTGCTAATGGCAACAACTCAGTTCCTTCAACATGCAGGAATAGCCAATGGACTTCAAACAGAAAGGTTCAACAGAACCCTTGAGCTCAAGTGTTCAAGCCAACACAGCAACAAGGTATTATCCCAGGCAACTGCATTAAAGTTTAAGCAAGCAGACCACAAACTCCAGCAACACCAGAAGGCTGCATTTTAGCCTAAACATGCTTACCCTAAACAACACACTAGATGCAGCAATTCAACAATGGTAATAGATAACAACAGGCAAGCATGAACAAATCATGGGCAACCTAAACAGAAGCTAGATGCCAGGCAATACGGGACTCAAACCTAATCTGCATTCATTGGTTAACCTTCAATGACCTCATATTTTGACAATAGCAAAGCAGGGACCTATCCAAACAGACAATCAGGCAGTGAAGCTTATCCCTTTTCCTTTGCATGCAACAAATAGATGGATTCCATAAAAATATTTTCACCAAGCAACTTATTGCAACTTCTGGTTTTCATAACAGCATCTGGACATATCCCAACTTAGTACAATGGCTTTGAACTAAACGGGCAGTACACAAGCTGTAAGCAAGACAGTTAAACTAATATTGCTAAGGTTTTTCATCAAACAAAAACATATGATCAACATAGCAGGCACAGATTATAAAACCTGGATGGGAACACAACCTGGTGTTAAGCTAAAAACAAACAGATTATTAACAACCAATGCTATTAATACTAACAGATGCGAAACAGAAATCATAAACCCAGCAAGATAATTATCCACAGGAAGTAACATTATCATTCAGAAATGTACCAAATCATCAGCATATATCCACCAGACAAACGACAACAGAGCCAATTCAGTCTGGTTCCCAAACACAAACACCCAGCATACTGAACAAAAAGCTTAATCAAAGTAAAAAGGAAAACGAAATACCTCAGAAAGCTTTTCAATTCTTTATTTAAATTCCACGGAAATCTTTACAGCAATTGGTATGTTCTTTACAGTTGAGTTTGAAACCGCAATAATTTACAGAAGTCCCTAATTCTACTTTCGAAATCTTAAATTGAAGTATAGGAACCCTAATTTGAGCCTTCCCCCAATTTACAGAAACCCTAGAATCTAATCACACCCCCAAATTACTGACAGAAATCGAATGAACTCCAAACAATTGAAAACAGAAACCCTAAATTGAGCACTTACAGCAAATTCCCAGAAAGCTTTTCTCTTTCATTCCCTCTCCCCTTTCTAAAAATCCCCCTTTCTACTGGACGCCTCTTCCCTTTTCAAGGGAAGCTTTTGTGATCCTCTCGCGGCCACGTCCTCTCTCTGGAGCAGCCGTCGAAGCGTCCTTTCGACACGTTCTTCAGTCTGCATCGAGCCCACTTTTTTCTTCGTCTGTCTTCAGGTTCTATCGTCATCCTTCAGAGTTTGTCGAGGGTAGCTTCCTTCAGAAGCTGTTGCCTCTCCATCGATTCCCTGTTCCATTCCATCTGATTCTCCGTCTCGATCGAGCTCTCTGTTAGGGTTGATTTCGTTCCGTCGAAGCCTCTTCTGTTCCCTTTTCCATTTCGATCGAAGGACTTCTGTTTCAATCTGTTTCTTTCTCTTTTCTTTATTATTTTTTTTTTTGTTTTTCATTTAAACAAAATGACGCCGTTTCGTACTGAAACGGCGTGTTTTGATCTCTTCTTTCTAACACTTCTGTTTTCCTCCTCAGCATTTTCTGAATTTAGATTTCGGCCCCCAATTCTTTAGGTCCGCCTGCAAGTAAGTCCTCCCTTCCTTTCTAATTTTCCTTTTACTTTCAATTCTCTTCAATTTAATCCTTTTTCTTAATTTTTCCCAAATTTCCTCAATTAATCCCTTCTAATTAATTTTTCAAATTAATTAAAATTTAAACATAAAATGTACTTCGATTAAAAATCGAAAACACAAACAAAATATAAACATTTGCCATTTTAATCTTAAAATTGATTTTTAAGATTAAAATCACAAATCATTCTTTTTAAATTCTTTTCTTTTCTTTTCTTCTTTTTTTATTTTTTGCAATTTCAAAAATAAAAACACATTAACAAACATATATTTTTGCAACTAGAAGGGAATTTGAGAATTCTTTTAAAACACAACAAGGATTAATTATTGGAAAATATTCTAGAAAAGAGGAAAAACGACCTGAGTGGGAATTCTGAAGATTCCGCGCCTGGAGCTCTTATTATCCTCGGTTATTTTCGGGGTGCACAAATTGAGGGTCAACAGTAAGTAAATGGAAACATGTGATATGAACATCTGCATATTGTTATATGTGAATGTTATTATGGAATTGCTTGGTATTATTGCTTATATCGTTTATAGCTCATAGAGTATATGGAATCTTATGACATAGACATCTGCATATTGATATATGTAATTTTTGTTATGGAATTATATGGTATTATTTGGTTAAATCGGTTACAGATCATAAAGTAAATGGAATAATAGGATATAAGCTTATCATCAACAGGTTTTGTTTATGATTTTGAGTTGTGATTTATTGTTCTACTTTAAATTGTTTTAGTTTATGCTTGTTGAGTATGCAACTCATCAAATTTGCAATTTTATGATTCCAGGTTTTGTTTCGGCAACTGAAGACATCAGTTACCTGATTTTCTCTACACGGGTTGGTCAGCTGAAGTCTCAAGCCTCTCTCTCTTACATTGCATCATATATATAATTGTCACATAGGTTTTTTTTTGGATGCTTTGTCTCCGATAATGTTATGTCTTTGGCATATGGATATGGTTTGAAATTTCTTCTGTTGGATATTGATATGTTATATGTTTGATAAAAAAAAATGGCTTGTTTAAATGACGCATATAGGTAGTTGGTTGTTACAGTAATACTATGTGTAATTAAAAGTATGTGTAAGGTAGTATATAGGGTAAGTAAAACACTATGTGGAATAGGACAATGTGTAGGGTAGTATATGGGATAAGTTCAATATTGTGTTTAGAATTTTGACTTCTCGACTTTTGGTAGGTCTAAATTCTTAATCCTAAAGGTCTTTTGAAACTTTTGTTTTTTAAAAGAGGTAAGGAACCTATTCTAGGGTTTTTTTTTAAAAAAAAAAAAACTTATTCAGAATAGGTGATGATTTTTTTAAATTGCAGCTTAAAGGTTCAGTATGAATGTACAAACATCACATCAAAATTCATTTTAATGGCATGTAGTCAATACAACCTAAAGGAAAGGTTCTATGGTTAACATGGAAACCAAAGTGGCTTAATAAGGTACTTGTCACCTCGAATAAGGATATACCTCGCCACATGTGAAACAAAGAGTTTTGCGTGGGTCCAGCGATACGACTTACTCGACATTAGATGTATACCGCATCCAAAAGGATTAGATGAGGGGTTCATTTGCGGGGTGGATGCTTTCATTGTCTCTCGGCATAATCAAGGAGACCTGCCGATATGTTTTACTTGCTATCTAGACAGAAGATTTAAACAGGAAGAAAATAAAACCATTCAAATTCATTTTTTATAAAGTGAAGAAAAATATTCTCTTAAGTTCACATAATTAAATGCAAAAAATAGCAAATGGAAATATTCCTAAATAGGAAATATTTAATCAAATCCAAATATACAATCAACCTTCAAAACAAATTAGGTTGATGTGCTCCTAAGGAAGGGGACGTTCAATTAATGTGCTCTTAAAAAAGGCAGATCCAAAATCAAGTCCAATAGTGGTCCTCATTTTAATTTTAATTAATTAATTAAACCTTAACAGTCACCAAATTGTGAACCCCGATTATTTTCGAAAGGATAAAAAAATGATTCACTCCTAATTGTTTTCTAAAGTCGCCACTTAATTTATTTTTAAAGTAGGTCAAACTAAGAAAAACCTGAAATATTACTCCATTTAATTAATTAACCAAGTTGATTAATTAGCTCAATTGATTAGACACTAAATTCGCAAACTTAAGGAGGATTCAGATACCATGTCATAAACTTAATTCCAAACTTATTCATTCATTAATGCAGGTTTATTGTCAATCCAAAAAGAAAAGGAAAATGAGTAGAAGTGAAACCAAAATAATGAGTTTTGGGCTTTTGTTCTGCTATTTGGGGTGCTATCCCAAATATGGCTACATAATCTTATTTCTTATCAGAGATCAAGGCCCTGTAGTTCAAAATACCTCGTTAAATGCGAGAAGAAGATACATTATGTTTGAAGTATGTGTTACTTGTGTGTTTTGTGCCTTTGGCGACTTGAAAATAATTAACAGGGGGCAGTTAGTGCCAAAGAAGATGCAGATGAATAATTGAAATTAGGTTAGAAGCTTAGCTGACTTAGTTGGCGGCCACTTTGAAGCTTCAGATTGAATTGGTCTTGATCCTGGTCTTGGTTGTTGTTTCAAGGTTTCTTGATCTTGAGTCTTCGTTGTTGTTCCAAGGTTTCAGTAGAGTAATGACAGTTATATTAATCAAAATGCTTAAGGAAAGATAGAGAAACAATAAAAAGAATGTTTAAGGAAAGAAAAAGGGAGGAAGTCAACGTCTGTCAACACAAACCAATCATTTTTCCAAAATGGTGAAAAGGAGGCCTATTTATAGGCAAAGAATGACATTCTGGCGCACCCTCAGAGCAACACACGGCGCGCGTCGGTGAGGGCAGTCAGTGTGCGAAACAGCAGGCGCCGAGCAGTCTGACTTTTCAGATTCTTCCCATTTTTCGACCTTTTCGCATCCTTTCGAGCTTCTTCGAGTCCACATTCATGACCAACATGATTTTTAACACATTTTGAGTACAATATTGATATACTTCTGGGAACAATGACAAGGATTCACAATCCTGGAAAGGTGGGTTCTAGGGCACCCACAAAAATAATTTACTGATTTAACCCCTTAAATGAAGAAATTTGGCCATCAAATTTTGCGACATTTGTAGCAATTTTGAAATTTGTCCTTCTTAGAATTTCCTTTTTAAAAAGCTATTACAGGCTCTAAACGGACACTATATATGAAACTAAGTCAAAATTTAAGTATTCATAGTTTGGCATGGCGGTTCTGGCAACGGTCATGACCCAACAATTTTGATGGTTAGGGTTTGCAGTTTGGCCCGACAATTAACAAAAAAAAAAATTGCTTACCTGCGGGTCGCATGGTTTTTAACTGGTTACAGGTTAGAGTAATCTATGGTTCAAGAAAAGGTTGAATTTTAATCCAACTATCCCTAAACAGTTCTAGGCTGGGCTATCAGTGAAGTGGTCTTACTTAACCGGTGGGTTTCATAGGACTACCCGGCCTATGGTGAAGTCTACTGATCTCTATTTTCGTTGGTGTTTTTTTCTTTTTTCAGTTTCTCTGTCTAGCTACTCATTCTCTCCGTGGTTTCTTCTTGCTGCCGGAATTCACTGCGCCAGAACCGTCGACCTAAGGCTCCCACTAGCCTCCGATCAGTAAGGTCTTCATCCGGGGATTTCGACGCCATTTTTCTTGTCACCATGAGTTAGTTGAGAAGGTCCACAATCATCTCGAGTTTTAGATCACAAAAAGGTCAGATTTTCCAGTAGCTTTTACGACATCCTCCGATAGTTTCCGCCATTGATTTTATTTTTGTAGCTGTTGGAGATTTTAATATTGTTAAAAAGCTTTACGATGCCGTAGAACATGTAATCTATTAATAATAAATCTCATGGAAGAAACTACTGCTGCTAGCCTGCTTCTGCTCTGTTTTGATTTTCAATTTCTTTAGGTTTGTAATGTACTGGCTGAGGACGGTGGTTTCCATTATTCTTTATGCTTATTTGTTTTAGAAGACGTAGCAGTTACAATTTCATGTAGCAATCAAGTTTATTTTTTCCAAACTTTAGTTAATTAAGCTTTTCTTCAACCTACTAGACTCAATACCTGCTTTTCAATTTTGCCGACGGAAGGACATTGAAAATTGCTTTTACAAGCCATTTGAAATGGTTTTAGATAAAAAATTACAATGACTGTGTAGCTAATTTGAGAGTTTAGCTTGATTTCTAGTGATGTTTGTTATGTTAGTCACCTTTATTAAATTTTGTTAATAGTTGTAGAAGAAGATGGTTAAATTAATTGCTTATTTAGCATTAAAGGTTGTCTTTGTCTTCTTGTTTATCTTGAGTTTTGCACCATAACTGTGAAGTTATTTTATGCAGAATACAAGATTATGAATTCATTAATGTTAATGCAAATTTTGATGAGTTTTTTTAGTATAGGATATGTCAATTTGATGAGTCTTAGTGCAGAAATTTTCAAATTCAAAATAAGATATCTTATAGGCTTAATTTAAAAAAAAAAAAATCATCAAATTCAAACTATAGACAGGAAAGAGTTTTAAGGCAACAAACCATTGCGAAAGACCCTCTTCCGCAAATATATCCAAGAAGTCACTTTCTTTCGCATCTGTATATTGCGAAAATAGAAGAGGAAAATTATTAGCGTTTTAATAATCACAAAATTAGCACTAATGACCAATGGGGTAGGGACGTGTGGATATCCCTCAATTATGCGGTTAGAAAATGCGAATGTCAGCAGAGAATGCGTGTCCAGGTGGCGGCGTTGTGGACATGCAAAACTGAGAGCTGAAGAAAGTGACACGTGTAACATGTTGTCTTACATATAAGGAATATGCATAAGTCCATTAATTCAGAGCTTGACACGTGTACAACTTATGGAAATAGTCGATTTTCTAACCACACAGAAGAGGACACATGGCTCCTTTATCACTTAAGCCATCAGTCTACTTTCGCAAATCCCTCTGACTTAAGTTAACTTTCAGAAATAACCCATTTCACTCCCATTCATCCTACTTTTTTCCTCCGAAGATTCTAAAACATTTTTCCTGCAATATTCCAAGAGAGCAGTCGAAAATTGACTGTGAGTATTTAAGCGGAAAATTTCAACAGTATAAGAGGAATATTCGAGAATAGACAGAGGTATTTAGTAGTTATGAAGTTTTTTTTAATTAAAACGTAAATTTTTAATTTAAAATAAAATTATTATTAAAATCATTAATTAATACTTAAATTTTCATTTTAATTTAGTTAATATTATTATTAAAAGTATTATGATTATTAAAATCATTACGACTACTACAATTATTATTAAAATTTATTACTCTGTTGTCATGGTTAGTACTCCAACGGACTTTTTTTTTTCTTAAATCTATACAGTTTTGTCTAAATTTTGATGTTATTTTGTTACACATTTTTAACAATACTTGCATGCTTTGAATTTTGAATTTATTTGATTAATTTTGTAAGTCTTGTTTTGTCGATAATTTTAAAAATATTTTATTTTGCAGATTTTGGAAGGATAATAATTTTATTTGAAGAATTTAGAAATTTGATTGTATTATTTAATAATTTTGTATTATAATTAACTTTTAATTATTTGTTTTATAAATTATTCATTCTTTCATTTAATATAATATATTTTTAGTCTTTTTAATTTAATTGTTGAAATTTTTTAATTATTGGGAAAATTACAATTTGATGTCCAAAATTATGATTTCATCACTCTATTTTTACATAATTGCTTTCAAATCACTAATTTTTTAATTCCGTAAGACACTTTAGTAATCGCAACTTTAAATTGTCATTTTTTTCATAAAAATTAAATATGCCATTTATATTTATATTTATTTCAAAAATTGAATGCACCATTAAATTATCATTTATATTTATATTTATAATTATTTGTTAATTTTCTATAAAATAAATTAATTTGAGAGTTGAAGCTAATCAATCTAAACTCTTGTGCAAATCTCTTAAATGTGCTAATTTTTTCTTCTTCAATTCAAAAAGACATGATCGTTCACTTACTTCAATTAGTGTAATTACTCATTTTTTCACACCACAACCCAAATTCAAGCTTCGAAATGATAAAAATGAAAAATTATGCAAAAAGTAATTATAATGCAATTTACCAAACTAAAGAAAGTTTATCGCATAATTATAATAAATCTCTTAAAGATAATAAATCTCTTAAAGATATGAAACTTAGGTTTTATTTATGCAGATAAACAAGATGTCTAGATATTGTATGACACCTATATAGCTATAAAATTAACCACGTAAAAATTCAAGTCTTCCAAATTTAAAAACATAGTATAACATAATTTAATTTTAGTTTAAATTAATTTAGATTCAAATAGAAGATTATAAAAATGAAGTAAAATAATATTTATGCATATATACTACATAATGAATTATATTTTATATTTAAACAATTTTCTAGTGTATTATTATTTTAATGTTTAAAAGAAAGTAACTATATTTAAAATAATAATAATAGTGATTTTTTATTTTTATTTATCATATTAAGAATGTTTAATGTATAATGCTTTAACAATATTAATATGTTTTTATATTATAATTTAAAATTTTATATTCTAATTTTACAATTATGAAAGTGTGAAATTAGAGTTTTTTGATTAAAAAAAATTAGAGTGAATTTGAACACCAAAATTGTAACAAGGCTAAAAATATAAATTTGAACCAACTTAATGAGCCAATTCAGTAATTTTTATGAAGAAAAAAGGGTAATTTAACGGAACTGTGAATAAAGTGTCTAATGGAACCAAACTTAATCATCTGAAAATAATTATTAAAAATATAATGATAAAATTATAATTTCAGCCAAATATCAATAACCAAATCGTAACTTTTTCTTAATTATTTAATATTGTGTTAATTAAAATTAATTTATAATATGGTTAGAGTATGAAAGTAGGTTTGTTTTTTAAGCTCAATAATATGGTTAGAGTATGAAAGTAGGGGTCTATTTTTTGTTCTAAGAAAGTCTACTTTTGTCCAAAAAATTAAAAAAAAATAATCTATTTTTCTCTTTTATATTTTAGGGAACTATTTTTTTTTTTCCACTTTTGTATTTAAAATCTCTATTTTGTCCATTGTCCAATGAAAAATGGTAACATAATGATAGAAATTGGGAAAGGCCCCTCTATGTTGCCCATTTTTCAGAAATTTAGACACATATAAACTCCTTTAATTTTTTTGCCCAAAATTGCAACCTTCATATATTTTTTCCAAAAATAGTGTTTTTATTTATAAAAATTTTATGAACAGAATATGAACAATTTTTTTTCCTATAATTGCTAAACTTATTTTATTTAGATTAATTGATTAAGAATTTAGTATATACATAAGCAATTTTCAAACAGTTTATAAAAAATTTATAAATAGATTATGAATAATTAATGGGCTATTTTTAGAATTTTTTGTAGAAGAGGTTAGTTAGTTCATATTTATTCATAAAAAGGGTTATTTTTGACTTTAAAACATAAAGGGGTTATTTTTAAATTTTAAAAACTTTAAAAATGACTATCTATATCTTTTGCCCATTAAAATTGCTATTTACTTAAATCCAAACATGCACAACTCCTATTTACAAACGTTTCCCTTTGAAACATTTGATTTCATTCTCATTGTCGTCGGTGGTCGTACTTTTGCTTTTATAGGGTTGATTTCTTAACTTAACTCCACCCATATTTTTGTTAAATGATTATACTAACAGACATGCCCTCTGTTTGTTTACTTTATATGTGTTGTTAACCCCGTTTAAAAGGACACTTACGTAAAACATTTTCAAAGTTTAAGAGCTTAATAATATTATTAGTACATTGAGGGAGTTAAAATGTGGATAGTACATAAACTTAATAATGTGTATGGTCCATGTTGATGTTATATGCATAAATGTCCTAACAACAGCAGCACAGTTCACAAATTGGTTTCCTTTTATTTACTTTCTTTGTTTTGAATGGTAACGCAATCACATAAAAGTAACCTTTTTATTTAGTTTTTTTATTAACCACGGCTTATCATTGATGAATTCTAATTATGTACCACATCTTTAAACCATAGTCACATTCAGACTGATATTCTGAGTAAGTCCTTTTCAAAAAGCAAAATTCTGACTCCAAATTTTAAATGACAGTGGATGGTTTGAATATGCGACCTCAAAATTTTTCTTACCAACTCCCCTACAACTTAGAGTTTCTTTCCAATTAGTCTTTTACACAAGTGATTGTATTAATTGTTATAGCACATCAGTATGCTGACATGTTACAACACACCTATAGAAAACAAACACGTGTATAATGATTTAACAAAAAACTAAAAATAAATACTCTTTTTCTCTTTCTTCGACCCTCCACTTTTTACGTTAAAATATTTCTCTTTCTTCAAGCTTTCTTCAACCGTTCAATTTCTTCCATTAATTTATATAATCATCTTGTTTCTATATAAAATTAGTTGTGAAATTTTCATGACTAAAAATGAATTAAGAATTACTACTCACACAAGATTTCTACTGCAGCATTATTGAAAGATAAAGAGAAAAGAAAGAAGCAGACAGGTTCTTTATCTATGTGGATCTCAACTTCATGGACAAACAACTTGATTCAGACCTTACTCTTTACCTTCTTCCTCATCCTCCATCTCGTCGATTCCAACCCAACGTGTGAATGCAAACAAAAATTCCTTAAAGTTAACCATTCCATTTTTATCCCAGTCCATCTCCTCTACATTGCCAAACTGAACATATTTAGTAATTTCACAATGCAAAGACATTTTTAGATGATAAAGCAGTTTTGGAGAGAGTTGTTACTATTATATTATGAGCAATTTTCGATATACTCCTTGAAATTTATTATACAAAGCATATGGAAGAGGATATATGTTTCTCACAGATAGGAATACTGGTCTCTTCAGTATGCATAAATTCCTATATGCATGTAGTGAGAGAGAGAGAGAGAGAGAGGACTAACCGAATCTTTTCATTGCTATTCGTCCATTTGAACGTTCCCCTGATTCATTTATCGCATGAACCATCTCGTTCTTGCTGACATAACCATCCTTGTTCTTGTCCAAGAACACAAATGCATCGACTAATGTTTCGAAAGTAGCTTCCAAATTTGGCATTCCCATCTTTGATTTCTAGCATTGTCATGGAACAAAAATATAATGTGAATTGGGAGAACAGAATAGCAAATTGAAATTTCAGTCCAAAATCAAACAACTTTTATGTTTCAACAAATCTAAATCAAGAACAAACTTCTCACGAAAGCGTAATAAACATATATGCTGAAGAATTATTTACTATATATAACATGAAAAGTGTGAGGTAATATTAGCAGCGAAAGACAGCTTACAGCCTGTACAGCAGTGGGGTCATCTTTAAGAAGATAAGCAAGACAGAGAAGCACAATAAACTCATTGAATTTCATCCCCGTATCATCAGTAAAATCACATGCTTGAAACAGATCATCAATTTCTTCCTCTGTAAATGAGAGTTCCAGTTTACGGAAACATTTTCTGAGCTCTTCACGATCGATTGCACCATTGGAGTCCTCATCTACAAAATCATACAGAAAACCAATTCAATTATACAACTGCTGCATAAATCAAAATGTCATACATAGTTTCCAAATTCAGTCATTTTTATGCCGCGTATTAAAGTGTTTACGGGACTAATCTCTTGACTATGGTAAACTTTCAATTGCAAGTAATTGACAAAAATATGCAAAACCTTTCAAGCTCTAGAAATTTATTTTGTTTATGCTAAACTGCCATTGCAACTGCTATGATTTAAGCTTAATTAAAGTTTTGTAAGTGCTAATTGAAGAGAGAAAACAAAGGAAAATTGGGGATTCGTACCGAATTGCTGAAAGATATGTTTACATTTTCTTAAGCTCTCATCAATTTTGGGAAATTTCAAGATAATGCTGTTGAAAGATTTGATGGAACATGCTTCAGCTTCTCTACGCCGCACAGCTTCAACCATTTTGGCCTCCAGTTTTGTTTCTGGTATCCAATCTCTAGCCAAATCATCCTTTCCCACTACACCTCCCATTTGCATCAGCACAACAATGATAGAAACAAAGAAGGATTCCAGTTCTTCACTACGCGCCTGCCCAATAAATAATAATAATCAAATGAACATGTCACAAAATTCTCACAAAAATACACAGCCTAATAATGTAATCACTTGTTCCAGTCTACAAAATTTTGATCTGATTGTTGCAATTTAGCAAAAATAGCCAATTGAATCATTCATAAAAAACAGATCCATATCAAGAAAACTGAAATCTAATATCTGCTAATTTGCATATGAAACAATGTGAAGCACCGTAATAATCCTATTAATTAACCTTAGTGACATCTAATGTTAAAATTATTAGGTTTTGACGTCGAGACAATTTACTGATTAAAAAGGAAACAAACAAAAAGACGAGTAAAAAACCAGTTTGCGGTTTAGATAAATTAATGATTAAATTACAGAACGAGAAGATAAAAGAAAGAAGTTTAAAGCATAAAACGAAGAACCTGAAATGATGATGATTGTGAAGCAGAAAGAAAGAAAGAGAAGAGAGAGCTGTGTTAATGGCGGAGATCAGAGGAGAGTGAAGTAAGCAAAGATTTGTGGTGAAGCCAACACGTAATCTGGCACTTGGCGCTTGTGAACTTGCAAGTTGCAACACTTCCATTTTGACTTTTCCAATCAAAGTAACTGCACATACTTAAATATATGCTTTCTCCTCAAATTAATAATTTATGAGATTCAGGAGATGGTGATTGGATTTAATTTCTAATAAACACTTTTGAATAAATTATAAAAATATATTACACTGCACCCACATAAATATTCCTCACTTAGGCATCTCAACTTCTCGATGATGTAATTAAATTATGATTAAATTCTTGAGATTTTAACTAATTAATTGTTAAGAGTTAATTATATTGGACCTAACAATTAATTAACTAAAAAGTCAACGACCTCTTTTTCAGATTGACATCAAATAATTATAATTTTTTAATATTAATTTCTAGTTGTGCTATCTATCTAACACAGCTGCTCTCTATCCCATTTCCATCATTCATCAATTTCTTCTTAAAAATCTATATAGTATGTAATTTTTATTTTTTTTGCCTCCGCCGTCGTTTCATTACAGTTGTTAACCATTATAGTTATCCCTCATCTCTCCACCTCCAAAGTACTCCAGCCATTTTTAGTTCACAATTCACATGTTGTCCTCAACTTCCACATACCACAATAATTCATTGATCTTAGATTTATTTGTTTCAATTCCACTGCTTTCGTCTTTTTCTAATATCTAACTATGTGAGCTCTAGTCAATCCATATTCAAAATTCTAATTCAAATTAGATGTCAGAAAATAAATAACACATATTTTATACGTAATTAAAGATAATAGCTCTTATTTTCTAAAATAAATAAAATAATATATATTTTTTAAAAAGACTCAATTATGTTCTTAGTAATAAATAATAGAATTTATATTAAATGATAAATAACACAAAAAAAATATATTCCCTAAAAACAAATTTTACCCATTCATTCCTAAAAAACCTGAAATTTCTATATTACACAAAATCTTCACTCCAAAAAAGGAAAAAAAAAATCTGCAACAATCAATTATACGACTCATATATATCAATATATATGATCTTTATTGTAGTTTATAAAGCAGTATGTATAATTCATATATATTCTGATATATATATATTATTTTTAAGGTAATATATATATCGATATATATGTTTCCTATATACTGATGCATATTTATCTTTGCCATAATATTTATGATGATTTATATATGTTGATATAAGTTAACTAAAAATCACACAAGCAGTGAATATAATTATAATATACTACATTAAATTCTGGTATATATATATTACAATAAACACAATTAGTGAATATAACTCATATATAATGATATATAATTCATATTTACTATAACAAATTTTGGTATATATGCATCATATATATTGCTATATATATGTATATATATATATATGAATATCATATCAGTTGAAATAATAAACATCAGTCATCGATCCAAAGAAGAAGAAGAAGTTACATGAAAGAAAGAAAAAAATTTAAAAATAAATTTTGAAAACATAATGGAGGAGTTAGTTTGATGGTGAGCATGAATGTAGTCTTTTTTAAAGGAAAGTGAATTAATTTAAATTAATTTATATTTTTATAATTAATTAATTTTTAAATAAAATGGGTAATTACAGGTAATTTAGTCACTTACAAATAAAATGTATTATTTTATTAATTTCTCAAAACTTATGTCATTTTATTTTTAATTGTGAAAATAAGTGTTATATCTCCACAAATTATTAATCTAAGTTGTTTCTTTATTTGGCAAAATAAAGCCAGATGATCTATCTGTTGTCATTGAAAGACTTTCTCAAATTAATCACCTAATTCTAAATGCTGATTTATCAATAAATCAAGTATTTTATTTATAATTGAAATTTAAACTTTACGTTAAAGGAATTTTAGACTTTATAAAATTCATTTGTAAAAAATTATTTAATGTGTTTTTCAATAACTAATTCAAATTAAATTTGGTTTTTACTAAAAAAAACTTTCCTAAATGGAGACAGAAATAGCTTCCACTAATAATGAAATCAGTTTGGAAAATTGGTGCAATAGATTTTTAGGCTAAAAAAGAATAATTATGTGTCGGGTTGGAATGTTTTGAATTTTGGTGTATGAATGCATTGTACTAGGCTTATTGGTAAGGTCTGAATGTGAAAGACCGAGAGTAATTAATTGTGGTTTTGAAATTTGTAGGAAAACTTTTGGATTGATGTAGTGGAGCACTCCAATCAATTGGACTGAAGACTATGAATTTTTAGACGAATAGGCTGCTTCTATATCATTTTTTGAATGAGAATGATCTATAAAAGATAGATATCTAATGGCTTCTAAGATTGGCTTATAGTATCATTGGAGTTTGGAAAGATCAAAGGGTTTGAAAAACTATCCTTACGACTTTCCCAATCCTTGACAGTTCCAATCAACAATGAGATAAATTCCTTAAGCAAAAAATATAAACAGAAATTGAAAGCCCAAGATTAGATAAGCTGACAATAGTTCTCAAAGCAACTAGGAAACCTGCTACAATCATCAATCCCACAAAATTCTAATTAACTATATTGATGTAGTGATCCATACCCAAAGATGCATCAAGCCAAGCGGAGCAAATCAACTACAGCATACCAATCAACCAACAAAGAAACCAAAAAAGAGGAAGACCCACAATCAAGAGAGAGTCCCTCTCCACCAAAACAAAACAGCAAGAGCAAGATGGAAAAATCCTACAGTAAATCGGCGGCAAACCCATAGAAAAACACCAGCATATCAATAAACGGAAAAGATGAAGTTATTTGTTTTGGCTTTCTTACTGTGTCTGTACCTAATGCATGAAGTAATTTATTTTTTCTTTCTCTATTTAGTTTTGGGCTTTTTCTAGGGAAAGTTTTGGGCTTTTGGTAGTGTCTTCAAATCCAGTCAATAAATATGGGACCCAACATCTTATTGATCCATCAATTTCAATGTCATAGGCAGAAAGATGCTGAGAGAGGCAGAAAGAACTTTCTAGACACGTCTCTATTTCACTTAGTTGTTTTACAATAAACTCCAAACACTTAAATTTTTGGGCAATCTATCTTTGCTTTTCTTGTTTCCACACCCACTCACTCTCTTCTTATTATTAATAGTATCTGAACTTTTACATATTATATAAATATAAATAGTTCTTATTTTTTTCATTCGTACTTTTTTTTAAAAAATTTTAAAAATATAAAATTCAAAAACTGAAGGATTAAAATATTGAATAAATTAATAAACTTATTAAAATATTCAACAGGTGAGTTCCTAAAGGATTAAATAATTAAACAAGAAAAATGACAAAGATTAAAATATAATATTAAAAATATGGAAAACTTCAAAGATTAATTAATAATTATTCCTCATCTATTTGCAATTTTTTTTTTCTTTTTAAGATTTTTTATTTTTATTTTTTAGTGTCTTTTAAGTGGAAAAAAAAAACCCAGATTTATAAAAATTGAAAAATTAGTAATAATTTTTTAGAGAAAAAAAAGGATAATTTATTAATATTTTTAATGACAGCGCAATTTGATGATGCTTTAATGAAATGGGGCATATTGGACTTATTATAATTCTAGTTCTTCAATGAAGCAAAAAAAAAAAAAAAATTAATTTTTTTTAGGTAATTCAATGAAGCAAAATGAGATAGTCCATAATACCATACTTCACTGTACTATAAATTAATGCAGCATTATATAATATATATAAATTAATGAGCAGAATAATAATTCAATTTTAGAATTTAATTTGTTTGACAATTTTGTTAGCTCAGTAGAGTGTTTAAAGTTTATATTTTAGATTGCCTAAAGGCCTAAGCATTTGACCTTTCTTTTTAATTATTATTATTATTATTATTATTATTATTATTATTATTATTATTATTATTATTATTATTATTATTATTATTATTATTATTAGTAAGAGATTTTTTTATAGGACATTATTGCTTCAGTTTTATTTTTTTATTTTCTCATTAATAGAAGAAAAAATTTTTATTTTCGATGATTTTATTATATAATTTTTTTAAAAATTTATAGTAGTATTAAATATTATATTTTCAATATTAGATGTGACTTTTGAATAGGAGTATTATAGTCATCATGAAAATTTATCTTATATTATGAAAGAAAAAAAAAATAATAATAATAATAATAATATTATTATTATTATTATTATTATTATTATTATTATTATTATTAAATATTCAATATTAGATGTGACTTTATAGACAATTTAATTAAAAATTAATATGTCATTAAAATTTATCTTATATTATGAAACGAAAAATAATAATAATAATAATAATAATAATAATAATAATAATAATAATAATAATAATAATAATAATAATAATAATAATAATAATAATAATAATAATAATAATAATATTTTTTTTTATGAGACAAGTAGTTCTTTTTGTAAACCCTCGAAATTCATTCACCTCTAACAATAAGCAAAACTTTTTATTTACCAATTCATTATAATTGAACATCTCAGGCTTCTTTGGTAATCAATTTAATGTTTGAGAGATTTTTCAAAATGGTACACTCTTACTATATTAGCACCTTTTGTTTAATATTGAACAACATAATTTAAATATAATAAAATTTAAATATTCATTATGTTTGTCACTAAAGTCAATAGCTATTATTAGCTATTAATAAATTTAAAATTTTTTAAAATTCGTTGGAAAATTGTTCACCGCTACTCTGAGATGGTTCCTTGAAATGGTTTTTTTATGAGTTTGATAAAAATAATTTTGTAATGATATTCAATATTAGTATATAAAAATTTATAATAAAAATCAATATCAATAAATATAATTGAGTAAACTAAACATGAAAATTTATAAATACACGTAAATAAGCTTAAATAAAAATAAATAAAAATTGATTAATAAACATCAATACAAGTTTATCAAAGTAATATAGGTCAATAAATATATTTGTAATTCAATACTAGTGGATATAAATAAATAAAAATATATAATTAAACGTTAATATATATATATACAATTAAATAAAAGTTAATACAAATAAATAAAAATTTATAAATAAATATGAATACAATTCAATAAAAATCAATACAAATCATTATGTATAAATAAACATTTAAAAGTAAGTACGGAGAACCTTTATGGAAAATAACTTCACTCTCAACCTCAAACCTAAGGACAAAACTGAAATTTGTTAGTTTTCAAAAAAATTTCTACTGATAATAAAAATGTACAAATTTTATGTCATCATAAAACTCTTGACTTGTAGATTCAAATATATAGTCCTGCATCCCACAACCTTTACAGCAATAGACTTGAAAATGTTTAAAAAAAAAATTGATTTCTCTTTCTTTGGCTATTAAAAATTAGTGATAAAAACTCATAAACTCTGTATATTGAAACGCTCTTGATTTATTGATTTCAAATCTAATTTTACTTCCTCTTATTACACCGTATTATTATGCCGAAAATTCTTTTATATAGTTGAGATTGATTGGTTTTTGATGGTGGAAATTCTAACAATATTTGTTTAATTTTGTGAAAAATTGGTATTTGACGGGTTTAATTTTTTCTTTTTGCTGGGTTGTTCGCTGTTGTTTTACTGGTTTTAAAGGTTGCAAAAATTTACTTTTTCTATTTTGTTTGATTTTTTTTAATGTATATTTTGGGTGTTTGTTTGGGGGAGGAGTTGTTTTTTCTTATTATTATTTAGGGTTTAGTATTTAAATATTTATTTTATATTATATTTATGTATTTTTTAGGATAAATAGGATGGTACATTTTTAAGTGGTTATTTTTTTCTAAATGACAGATTTTTTTTGAAATTAAAATTTCAATTAGTTTTATATTAATTTTTTTAGGATGGCTAAATATGTTTTTTTTTTTTTTTTTAAAAAAAAGGGTTATTGTTGTCTGTAGCCCTATTAAATACAAATTATATGTAATTTGGATATAAGTAATTTTTTTATCAATCTTTTAATTTGAGTCGATATTCTCTAATAACTGAAAAGAATGGTCTTTCTAGCAAAAACCCTTCACATAAATCATAAATGTAATGAAATTATTTGGTTGGATGGGTTAGGTTACATGTAAAATCATTATTTAAATTTGAAACAAATGAAATTTATTTTCACTTAAAAGATAGAATTACGTTCAACTATTGAATCTTTCAATTTTCTATATTCGTTTAACTCTTCACATTTTTCATTTATTTTTTTATTAAATGAGTTTTATAAAAATTAAATTTCCTTCAATGGCTTTAGCTATCAGCTGAATGGCCCACTGCCACTTCCAAATTTCTTTTGTACAATTTTTTTTATGTTTATCTTTTTAAATCTCATTTTATTGTATATATTTTTATGTCGAGTCTAATTAAATAATTGATTGTATGTATTTTTATGTCGAGTCTAATTAAATAATCGATTGTATGTATTTTGATGTGGAGAAATAGACGCAGAATGCCAAAATAATGGGCTAGTCATTTAAAATATTGACAATAGAACTCAATTTAGTGAAACAATGATGGATAGGGATAACATCTTTTGACACAACTAGTGCTATTTGTAAGCGATGTGGCATACAGTGGACATAGTAAGCATAAGGACATACACTTAGAAATCAAAGCTGGTAACCCATCATTCTCCTCTCATATTACTTGCACCACCATATCCTTGCCCTCCAATGTTTAACAGAGAGAACAAAGAATATTGTATCCCTTAGTGTGATGCTATTGTGTCATTAACATGAACAAGCCAAAAAAACCGCTCCTTCACACATCCATTTTTATCAATAAATCTTAAGGTAATAGAAATTTGCTCCTTTTTAGACAAATGGGAGCTTCATCAACCATTATATAAAATTTAGCCGACCTTCCGTTGGTTCTACCTTAGGGGAAGGTCACCCTCTTTTATTGAACAAAGACACGGGGTTGGTCGCGCGCCAATCAACCTCAGTAGCATTCAGCCTCCGGACGGCTGACCTAACTTGATACTTTTATATATATATATAACCTATTACACCTTAAAAAAGAAAATAAATTTTTAATAATAATATTTTCGCATCAAATGCCTAAAAAAGTTTACTAAAGATAAATTTATCTTTTCTAATATTAGATAAATATACAAATTACACTAAGAACATTTTTTATAGAAATAAAAATATTTATTTTGGCTTTATTAATATTTTCTCTGAAAATTTTATGATTCATTTGTTATAATGTTTATTTAATATATATATTATAACTAACTTTAAAAGAATTGTAATATTATTTATAAAATTAATTAAATATATGTTTTATGAGTTTATGTATGTTTATAATTTTTTTAAAAATAACAAATCCAGGAAAAAAGGGAAAAGAAAAATTAGAGGTTGAGTTACAACAAGGTCTCTTTCAAGCACACGGCCCATATTGGTTTGTATTATGCAACAACAGTAGCGACATATTTGTCTGAAAGAGTGTCGGTGAAACGACAAATCCAAATATCCCTCCCGCCCGCCATTAATATTTATTCATCTTTTTTTTTAAAATTTTTCAGTAGAACCGATCAGTAAAAAGAAAGACCCGTGATCTCCACTCTCTCTCATTGTATTGTGTTGCGGCCTTATCTAAAACGACATGGTTAAGTATGTGCAAATAGGTTAGAATTCAGACGCAGTTTGCAGAGAGAGTATAGTGTAGTATCTCTTTTGTTTTAACATTAAATTTTATATAAATATGTTTGACTTTACCACACATTATAATGGAATGAAACACGAATATTATACAAAATTGAATGAGGAAATTAAAAAAAGAATGATGTAGATAGTTGAGGAAAAGCAGAATTATTGATATAATAATATGATGTGGATACATCTTATAATCAATCTATCTTAATTAATTCCAAACATCCCTGCCTTTATGCACTTTGGATTTTTGCATACTCTACTCTACCCAATATATTTATTTTTCTGTCAAATTACAGTCTACCAATGTAGGGGTAAAAAAGTAATTTCACCATCCAAAACTTTGTTGTTTTCTGAAATCAGCACAGTAATTAATTGCTCGCCGCAACAACAGATTTGTTTTGTTTTGGGACAACAAAAACTATAATTAGGTAATCAACAAACTCTACACACCAGTTTGGTTAGCTAACTGTGAATTGCATTTCCCCGCCTCCAAACAAAATTAATTATTAAATATTTTATTAAAAATATATTCAACAATTTATAGTATATATAGATTGTATGCTAATTTTTAATTCTATTTTCCATTACCAATTCCTTTACATAAATGATCTAAGTTTAATTTTATGATATGTGACTAATAATAATAATAATGTTAAAAAAAAGGCTGATATGTATATAAAGGATATGAAACGTGGAATACAACAATATGTGGACATGAAAATGCGTAGGTGTAGGATGAATCAGCGAGAGAAAGAAAGTGTTATAGGGTGATTCTGTATACATCTAGGACAAACAAATGAAAAAATAAAAAATAAAAAAATACCCAATATTCTTTTGTTATTTTTTAAATACTTCATTAATTAAAAATAAAATAAATTATTATAATGTAACATAAAAGCCTCCCTGCAAAAGATGATTTGACGTCCAACTTGCTAAACCTTTTAAAAGAATTAATTCCATTAAAAACTCTAATAAAGAGGGCTACGTCAATGCATATGTCCATGATTTATGAATAACATTCAATTTGGGGGCAATTATTATTATTATTTTTTTAACCAATCCTATGGAGTGACTTCATTAAGAAGAAAAGAAAAAACAAAGTACAGGAGGTACAAAGTGCCAAACTTGAATGTTGCTCTATTCGCTTGTCCTTGAGAGGACGATTTAGCTAGCGTATGAGTTGCTCTATTTGCTTGTATGTAAATCCAACAAACATTAATGTTGGAACATTGGTGAATAAGAACTTAAAATCTAAAAACACACTACCCAATTTCAAATTGTACTTGGAATCAGAAAAAACGCATTGTTCTATGCCGCAGGGTACTGATCTACTTACAGACAGTACTGTTCTCAACTAAAGAAAAGCATTCTTTGCTTTTAAAAGATCTTTGGTTGATGGGATCAATATTTATGCCATCACGACACTATAGTGTGTCGTGACGGTACTAATTTAACCTTGGCGGTATAGTTTATTAGCTTTTGAAAATCATTCTTTGGTTTTAAAAGATCTTTCGTCGCTGGTTCAAGATCTGCCTCCATGACACTCTTATGTGCCACGGCGATACTAATCTGACCTTGGTGGCACTATTCTCAGATTTAATGGGGTGTAGAATCATCATTTTATTATTTAAACACAAAAGTTATGGCTTTCAAGGTTCCTTTCTTGTAAGTTTTAAAAAACTTAGGTTTCTATTCTCAAATGAAACCTAATGACTTTAACTAATACATTGTGGTCTCAAAGAAGAAGATATCTAACATGACATTCCTAACCGAATAGATTAAGATTGTGTCAGGTCCAGATTTAGACAAATGGCTTGAAGCCATGAAATCTGAGATGCAATCCATGTTTGACAACCAAGTTTGGTCCTTAATTGATCCACTATAGGGTATTAGGACTATTGGTTGCAAATGGGTTTTCAAGAAGAAACTAACATGGATGAGAATGTGCATACCTACAAAGCAAGGCTTGTGGCAAAAAGTTTCAAGCAAACTCATGGTATAAACTATGATGGAACTTTTTCGCCAGTTGATATGCTTAAGTCCATTAGAATTATCATTGCCATCGCAGCATACTATGATTATGAGATATGACAAATGGATGTAAAAATTGCTTTTCTTAATGGAAAGTTACTTGAGGATGTGTACATGACACAACCTGAAGGTTTTATGGATTATGAGAATTCTAGAAAGGTTTGCAAGCTTCAAAGATCCAATTATGGATTGAAGTAAGCGTCTTGAAGTTGGAATCTTCGTTTTGATGAAACAGTTAAGAACTTTGGATTCATCAAGAATAAAGATGAACTTTGAGTTTACAAGATGGTTAGTGGGAGTGTAGTTGTGTTCTTAGTCTTGTATGTGGATGACATATTACTTATTGGAAATGATATCCCATCTTGCAAAAGGTTAAAACTTAGTTAAGGAATTCTTTCTCAAGGAAAGACTTTGGTGAGGCTGCCTATATCTTTGGAGTTAAGATCTATAGAGATAGATCTAAAAGGATAATAGGTTTAAGTTAAAGTATATACATAGACAAAGTGTTGAAGAGGCTCAATATGTAAGATTCCAAGAAAGGATTCTTGTCTATGTCTCATGGTATTCATCTCAATAAGAATCAATGTCCTGTGACATCTGATGAGCGAGAACGCATGAATAGAATCTCTTATACTTTTGATATAGGATCTATTATGTATGTCATGTTATATATTAGACCAGATGTTTCATATCCATTAAGTGCAACATATAGATATCAAGCTAATCCTAGTGAAGGTCACTAGATAGCTGTCAAGAATATTCTTAAGTACCTTAAGAGGACTAAAGATGCATTCTTGGTTTATAGAGGTTTGGATGACAAATTAGTTGTAAATGGTTACACAGATGTTAGTTTCCAAACTAATATAGACGACTTTAGATCAGAATCAGGTTTTTTATTCATATTGAATGGTAGAGTTATTAGTTGGAAAAGTTCTAAATGAAACACTGTCGCAGATTCTACAACAAAGGCTGAGTATATAGCAGCATCAGATGCAGCAAAGGAAGCAGTGTGGTTGAAGAAATTCATCACTAAGCTAGGAGTGTTACCTAGCATTACAAATCCTATGGACATCTATTGTGACAACAATGGTGTCATAACACAGCCTAAAGATTCTAAAACCCATTAATGATCTAAAAATATACTCAAGTGATTTCACCTCATATGAGATATCATCAATAAAGAACATATCAAAATATGCAAAGTTGACACAAATGATAACATAGCAGATCTATTGACCAAGCCTCTCTCATGGGTCAAGCATGATCAGCACACTAGATCTATGGGTATTAGATATTTGTAGTCCTAGTGCAAGTGAGAGATTGTTAGTATTTGTGCCCTAGGCCATTTTGTTAGGCCTTTATGTTATTCTTTTTTTTTTAATAATAAAGAAATTTTATTATCATTATTGTTTGTTTGCATGTTATACATTAATGATATATATTCCTACTTTATTATTGTTCTAGAGATAATAATAAAAATTTATAACTAGCATGAATATTGATTCGATAATCATAAGATGATTATGTGTATGGTGATACAAATTAATTTCATGCATACTTGTTAGAAAACAAAGTATTGGATAGACTCATCTTGAGATCACTACATGAGTTATTGTCATAAGTGAATCTCATAATAGTTATGAATAAATCTTTTCACTTGAGATTGTCATAGTTTCCAACATGATGACTGTTATATTTTAACATAATCAAACGTTATCCGTAACTGGATAATCATAAAAGTTATGATCAAACATAATAGAAATCATATAGAAGATATCGAACAATCAAGATAGAATTTGTCCCTCTATTTGAAAAAGATATCTTCTGGGCCCCTCGATAAGTGAGCTATGAAATGCATGACCGTGTTCAAATGAATTGATAGTGATCAATCTCGTTTGTTTTGTCAGTCTACTTGGAGAAGCAAATAATCATAAGTTTGGATAATATAAGTATGACATTAACCATGACTTATTGAAGACGTTCGTTTTGGATTTTATTTCCAAAAAGTGGTGATAAAACAATTTTACGGATCGGCGCCGAACTAGTCGGTCTTAAAAAAACATTTGAGTCGCCACCCATTCGGGAACCAATTTTAGTTTTATGAAAAACCAAATTTTATTTATGAAAAGTTGACTCCGTTTTTATTTTTGGATAAAGCTAGGTCTGAACCAAAAAATTCTGAGTAAGAGGGTTGGGTACGCTAGCCGAAATTTCATTTCGACTAACGCCCGGATTTACCGGCCTCTCAAACCAAAATTCGTTTTCCAAATTTTAAGTTAAGTTTGATTATTTTTGAAAAGCAACTAAGCGATGTTCCTAGCGGTGATTTAAAATCGTTTGCGCACAAACACACGACAGAAAGCAGTAAATTGCGGGAAAAATAAAGTGCGGAAAATAAATCCTACAACTAATTACAAAACCGAATACCTATTAATTACATTCTACCCATAAAATCCCCAAATTAAACCCAACAACCCAAAAATTACATTATTGAGCAATAACTGGAAAATTACAAAATGGTCCTCCAAAATATAAAGAATTACAAATTAGTCCTTAAACATAAAAATCAACCATTCAAATTAACAAAAATGCCAAATCAACCAAACAAACATTCAACCATGCAAAATAACATCAAAAAGGGAAAAAATTGGAAAATTACGATTTAGCCCCCGAATATTGCAAAATTACAAAAATGCCCAAATTCCCTCCAAACACTTTGAATCATGCCAATTAAACCAAAAAAGTCATAAATTAACTAATTCCAGCAAAACAAAACTAATCATGCCAAATTTCAACTTAATCCCTGAATTCAGTAATAATTACCATTCTGCCCCTAATGCTCCTCCTAAACATCTTTCATGCATTAACAAGAATCTGCCCTAAATGTAATTCAATCTCACATGAAACAAACGGGATATGTCGGATGATTCACAAGTTTTTATCAAATTGCAGTTTTGGTCCCTATACTTTCGAATGTTACGGTTCTGCCCTTTATCCCATTTTAATCCCGATATGTGAACAACATGACTATTCAACATCAGCAACAGACTCTGTCAGTAGACAACCAAAATAGAAACAGATTGGAATATTGACAAATAATGTTTTGAACCATCCATTTCTTTTTGAACAGCATCTTAATGCAAATGGAATGTAATGAAATGTGATGTATTGAATTATTTCTGTATATACAGCTATTCATTAAAACTGGAATGTTAAGTATAAGGATGCAGATAAACAGTATGAGCTAACATGAACTGATCACTTCAAGCAGAAACAACACTGGCAGAAATTAAAGAGAAAACCAAATTTAAAGGGAGACGTTTACATTCCCATTGTCCAGCATGAACATTAAATCCTCCCTTATGACTACGACATTATCCTAGCAACACATACCTCATGCAAGATGGGAATTAAAATCAGAGGCTACCAAGGAAATGTTTCACCTTCAAAACAGTAGCAACATGAACCAAGCAGCTAGTATAAAAACTGGTGATCACAAACATAAAACAGAAAATGCAAGCAGACCAAAAGCATGCCATTCCCAACAATCCAGATAACAT
>CANUEY010527310.1:0-31314 GCA_948099555.1 Croton setiger
TTGCTGTTGCCCGGACTTCTTCAACGGACAAAGCTCCCGACCGAATTTTGACGACTGGTTGTTGCCCGGACTTCTTCAACGGACAAGACCCCTGACTGAATTTTATTGATTGTTATTGCCCGGACTTCTTCAACAGACAAAACTTCTAACTGAATTTTGGTGATTTTTGCCCGGACTTCTTCAACGGACAAGGCTTCTGACCGAATTTTAATGATTTTTGCCCGGACTTCTTCAACGGACAAGGCTTCTGACTGAATTTTAATGATTTTTGCCCGGACTTCTTCAACGGACAAGGCTTCTGACTAAATTTTAATGATTTTTGCCCGGACTTCTTCAACGGACAAGGCTTCTGACTGGACTTTAGTGATTCTTGCCCGGACTTCTTCAACGGACAAGGTTTCAAACTGAATTTTAGTGATTGTTGCCCGGACTTCTTCAACGGACAAAGCTTCTTCAGAATCAATGGTACCAAACGCATCGAAGGGTCCACCATTCCTGGCTGGAATGGCTCCTCCACACACGACAGATGCATAAGGCATCGAAGGGTCCACCACTCCAAATGGAATAGCTCCTCCACAATCTTCTAATCATTCAAACAGATGCACTAGGCATCGAAGGGTCTACCACTCCAAACGGAATAGCTCCTCCACAATCTTCCAAACATTCAAACGGATGCACTAGGCATCGAAGGGTCCACCACTTCCGACTGGAACTGGCTCCTCCACAATCTTCTAAACATTCAAACAGATGCACAAGGCATCGAAGGGTCCACCACTTCCGACTGGAACTGGCTCCTCCACAATCTTCTAAACATTCAATCAGATGCACAAGGCATCGAAGGGTCCACCACTTCCGACTGGAGCTGGCTCCTTCACAATCTTCTAAACGTTCAATCAGATTTCAAACTCAAAATTCATATGAGGACAAGGCCTCGGAGATTCCACCATTTTGTAAATGGCTTCCCCACGATCAATCACTCGGACTTCATTGCTTATTTGACAACAAAACTTCAGAGATTCCACCATTCTGTTAATGGCTTCTCCACTATCAATTATCTGATCTGATAACAACACACCGGGGATCCCATCACTAATTTAACATCGGCATAATGAACTTGGCAAATTTCCTCGGAGCTTTGACAGTCGCCGCACCTAGCGTTGCAATTGCAGGCTTGCTCCCCGACCTAAAAGACTTCTTTCTATTACCCTGATATGCCGTTTGTTTTTATATCTGAGTGTACCTCTTATCTTTATTGATCTGGTCCTCAATACTAAGGCCCACTCTATAAACTTGAGCGAAGGTCTTCAATAGCATGCAATACATTTTGCTTCGGTACTGAGGGAAAGTGCCTTTGATAAATATCTTAATCTGCTCTTCGGAGTCTGGCCTATTCTTCATCTAAGACAACTTAGATCTCCACCTCATCAGATATTTAGAGAAGGATTCATCCGCTTTTTGAGAAGTGCTCTTTAGGTCTCTCATGCCTACATCCATCTCTGCGTTGTAGGCATATTCTTTGAGAAACAAAGTAGAGAGTTCATTTTAATCCCTTTTTTTCTTCTTGTCGAGGTTATAATACTAGGTCTGTCTCGCATCACTTAGGGATAGTGGAAACATTTTGGCGATATCTTCAGGTGGGCTACCACTAATTTCCATCAGAGATTTGTACTGCATCAAATGGATTCTTGGATTACCTATGCCATTGTACAGAGAAAACATTGGCATCTTATAGGCTACAGGTGTGGTTTTCTTTAAATTTAGATTTCATCATCACTTCATCCAAGAATTCAGTAAGCCATTTGACTCTCATGAAGGCCTTCATTTTCTCAAACTGTCTGCTTAACTATTTAAACTCTTCTGAAGGTTCTTTCTCACTTCTAGGTTCAACTCTAGGCTTCTTCCTCTCAGTCCGTTCCTTTATCTTTTGCACCAAGGATTCGACTCTTCCTGCCCCCGGTCTCAACCACCTCATCGAATTCATCCTCCTCGCTGGGGTCATACCCTCATCCAAGAGTTGTTGGTATAGCTCAGGGTCCTGATGCTAGAGCTCCGAGTCTATTTGGTACTTCATTATTTTCTTTCTAATGTCCTTAGAACCGGATGCACTGATTGCGATGGCTCTATGTTTATGTTCTTCAGGGCTTGAGCAATTCCATCTTGAACCCTAGCACTAATCTCGGCCTCTATCTGAGCTTACATTTCAGCCTTCATTTTTCTCATGGCGGCTTCGAACTCACTGAGGTCAATGACTTTCCTTGAACTTTCTTTAGCCATTTCAGGTGATTTGGTGTTGCAGATGCTTATGCTGGGTGATCGAGATGCTCTAACTAGCCTCTTATGAATTCTCTGCCACCCCAGTCTTCTAGGCTTATAGCTTAAAAAAGCTATGGCAACTATATGGCTTAACAATGAAACTTCTTATGCATGGATCTGTAATTACAAAATTTAAACAAATAGGATGCATGCCTTTCTAATGCGTCAATTAAACATCATGGGATGTCAGTCCTTTCGCCACACCCGATTGGAGAACTTGAAAAATTTTATTAGAGTAGGTAAGTATAGTTTAACTTATTACATTTAAGATGTCTTTTGTCAGTAACTAGTCTTTTTTGGTTTTATAGTTAATTATTTTCTCTCTTTTATCCTTTCTTTTTGCTTTAAGCATGATCGTTACTTAAGCAGAGTTTTTTTAGTTTTCTTTTTAAATTACCACTGCGTTGTTCTCACTTCCTCACTTTAAAAAACATAATAAATGTAACAGCTAAAAATCTCTATTTTCATTTATAACAAAAGTAGTTTGATTTATAATTACTTTCAAAATCCAACCATGTACATATTTTGACAAATATATGTTCATATTGATGTGACCCTGAAAATCATGACTAGCTATGCTCCAGAAACTGGAGATAACGTCAGATGGAGTGAATTGCTGTCGAGCCATCTTTTGTTTGTGTTTTCAGCAAAGAAAACTTCATCTTCTTATTTCTGACTATAAACGGTAGTGGGCTTTGACACTGCTCTTGGGATTGGGATGTCTTGCCTTTCCTCGATAAAAGATCTCAAGTTAAGCAACCAACTGGGGTTAGGACCCACGGTACATAATGGTAACAACTCCAAACAATGGTTGAAAAAGAAAATCACGTTACATGATGCATGACAGACAGAGAATTATTCACAAAAAGGGAAATGGGAAATAGGAAATGCATGAACTTCACCTTTATATCGCCCACACACAGTTTCATTTGGTCAAAAATTCCCATACCTAAAACCCTATGATTTTTGTTTTAGATCTCGACAATCAATGAGGGACTTTGAGATTGTCGATTTCTCTCGCATTTAGGATGATATATCAAACAACAGCACAACAAATTGGATAAAATCCTAAGAAGAAGTAGCTAAACTCGACTATATGTGAGTTAAGTCAGTTTGACAAATTTAGGGTTCTATAAGCGAGGTTTTGGTTTTTTAGGCCTAACCTTTTATATACCAGCCGGTACAAGACTTATGGTTGATGTATTACCAGTACTCCAGCTAGTGTATCCAAATAAATTCGGAAGGCAACAAAAGGTCACACGGATAACCTTACCAAATAGGTGATAAGGGTAGAATGGAGATAGAAGCTGTTGAATTATGCAAATGCAATTTCCTAAAACGGGTTATTAAGGAAAGCAGTAAAACACACAACAAATGATCAAAAACCACCAGACGGTTTTTTTTTTCTTCAAAATTTAACTTAATAGTTGGAAAGAAAACAAACCATTTTATAGAGTTAATCCCTAATTATAATAAAAAACTAAGGTGATAAAAACTAGAAATTCGAATGTAAAATCCCTAACAGAGTTGACAATTTAAAAAATGTTGCTTTTCCCAATTTTAGGCCTTTTTTTTACAACTTTGAATTTGTTTTTACAAAAAGTGGTGATAAAATATTTGGCACACGTTGCCAAAACTAATGAGTCTTAGAAAAAAAAAAATTAAAGTCGCCACCCATTTCTGGGATACCAATTTTAATTTTCCATAATATTTCAAAATGACTCCGTTTTAATTTAGAAGGCACTGGTCAAAAGATTTCAAAGATCTGGGTAAAGGGGTAAGGTACGACGACTTAAATCGTTGCCCGGTGAAACCAGCATCCATGGTTCATTTTAATTTCTGAAAATTATGTTAAGTTTATTCATTGAAGGAAAAGTCATTTCGTGATTAATTCTAGCGATGTTTCTGATTTGGTGATTTAAGCCATCAGCGACAGAAAATAAAACATACATTCATTCAATCAATGCGATAAATTGCGGAAATTAAATTGCGAAAAAATAATTCATTCACCAGTTAAATCTAATTATTCTTTCTCCTTTAGGAAGAAATAAGTACATATAAGTCCTAAATAAATTATACTCTACCCGATTAATCCCCAAATATTTTATTAAAAATTCCAAAGCACCCCCACCTACACATAGAATTACATATTAAAACAATCATGTAAAATTACCAAAAAGTCCCGTAGGTTATGGCAAATTATAAAATGGTCCCTATACTTTTGAAAAATTACTGAAGAGCCCCTAAAACATGCAAAACTGCTAAAAAAAGTCCATTGAGCTAATAAAATTATAAAACATTCCCTAATATGTAAAAATTGCTAAAACAATACACAAATGTGTGAAAATTACGAAACAGTCCCTACAACATGCCCAAATTACAACACAGTCCCCGCATGTACAAAACTACCCAAATAATCCATAAAACATGCATAATTTCATAAAATAGTTCCTCAAACTTGCAAAATATAGAAACCAGTCCCTAAAGCCTATAAAATCTCGGAAACTGTCCATCAATTATAAAAACATCAAAATGACTCATCAATCTTGCCAAATATCAAAAGCAGTCCATCAAACTTAACATTTTATTTTTAATCCTACTTTTAATTAAAAATGTAAACAATAATTCAAATGTGAAACCTTATGCTTAGAATGCTAATCCCAAGAAAATCAAGACAAGTTGTGAAACCCTTTTGTTTGTCTTTAGAAGCAGAAACTGAAGTAAATTTTATAAAAGGGAGAAAATCAAAGATAAACAACAAATTTCTTGAAGCAAAAAGGATGCAAAGTAATTTATAACTTTGCAAGACTGGGTCTTTAAAACAAAGGCAGCAACGATATGAACAGTTTATTCATTTAAAGAGACCACAAACATTTATCAGACAAAACATTTGTAAAGCACGCTAAAACAATGGCCTTTAAGACATTTTTGGACTAAAAACATTATTATTTTACAAAGATCTTTATGAACAGTAGCAATCTCTTTTGAGAAGGCTATAAAGATGATAACTTAAGGACGAAACAAACAATCAAACACAGCATGTATCACTCAAATGAAAGCTAAGACTGGACATGCATTATGAAAATTGAATTTTATACAAACATTGAGATAGTTTTGACATAGCAACTGTCTAATACAAACTAATAACAACAGATACTAACAAAAATCACCAACTACAGTAACAACAAACTAATTTAAATAGCATTGCAAACTTATAACAATATTAGCAATAGAAATCATTAGGCTAAAGTCCAGCTATATGAATAATGAATAACAACATAAATAGCAACAATCACTCATTTGATTTCAAAAGAACTTATAATTTGTCAGCACTGAAATCTTTAAACTTTTGACTTTTAACCTTTTGTAACATAAGAACAGTAATGTTTTAAGAAAGATAGAAAGGCAGAAACAGTGAAAGGACAAATGAAAACAAGAACAGAAAACATGGATTTGACGACTAAACTTGAACATGTGCCTAAACAAAGACCATAGGCTAGAAGCAAATGCAAGAAAGAAAAACAGAGACAAAAATAGGGAAAGATCATGAATATAGAAAACATGAGACTTAAGCTGTTTATTGACTAAACCCAAAACACCACATACAGGCAATTTCATAAAAAAAAAGTGCCTGATTCAATATAGTAGCATAAAAAATAGACTTGAACACTCTTGTTTCTCCAAAAATAGAAGAAATGAAAGTTCAAACAGAACAAGAAGATGGTAGATGGAATAAATCATGGAGAGGGAACATGAAAAAGAATATTACAATTAAATTCTAAAGCTTGAAAAACAAAAGCAGATTACTAAAAATGAAAATAACAACGAGGTTTATCATCAGAAGTAAAAAATGACATAGAGAAACAGAAACATAAACACACATGAATCAACAAAATGAAATCATTTTAAAGCTTAAAAACAAAAGCACACTTGTTTTCAATTGATCATAGATAACACAAACAACAATTAACCATATTCCCAAATTGAACCTGCCATCACGCACTCAAATATTAAAACACAGAAAGATAAAAATGTTACCTTAAGGCCCTCAGGCTTCAATCCAAGCTAAATACAAGATTTCCAGCGTTTCTTTACATAAATAGTTTCTTTCACAGAATTTCTTAGAGATTACAACCAAAAAAAAAGAAGAAGAAAAGGAAGCTTTAAACAAATTGACTGATTCCTAATTTCAAATTAGTTTTGAAATAGGAATCCAAAATCCTAAAATCCCCTAATTAGGAACCCTTGAACCCTAATTCTAGGAAATCCCTAAGTCAGAAACCCAAGAATAAAAAATAAAAAAGAAAAATTCTTACTGTTCTCTCTGCTTAAGCTTCTTTTCAATCCAACCCCCTATCCAGAAGACCTCCCTATTTTCTTTCCCTTTTTTTTCCTATCAAAAAAAAAAAAAAAAAAAAACCCCTTTGATTGTTGCATGCTTTAGGTTTTTTACTCAGACCTTCCTCCGCTCCTCCCCATCGCGTGCCTCTTTCTGATCCTTTTGTTCTGAGTCAGTACTAAGGCATGCTAGACAAAACCGTAGAGCCCGCATGCCTTCTTTAATCTTGTCATTCTAGGTCTAGCATGATCTTGTCCTCTTCTTATCCTCTGTCCCTTTTCCATTCCCTCACTCTATTCTGCTTTTGCCTTTTATTTCACTCGTTACCGTTGTACCTATTTCTCTTTCTCTCACTTCACTTTTCTCTTCTGCTTTCACTCTCCACTTCTTTCTTTCTTCTTTTCTCTCTTTCACTTCTCACTTGCTTCTATTTTAATTTTTATTTTGGAATTGGTTAAGAAGCAGAAACGGTGACGTTTTGTGGCAAAAGAAGAGAAAGCTGAACCAAAGCATAGCGTTTTGGTTCAAGGAGAAGAAAGAAAAGGTAGCCTAAAGTGCTGTGTTTTAGCTGATAAAGTGGGATGTTTTCCTGAATCGAACTGGACTGGTTCGATTCAAAAAGTATAATAAAACACTTTTTTATTTATTTATTTTGACTTTTATTAAATTATAATTAAAATTAATTTAAAAACAATTAATTAATTTTTTCTGTAAAATTGAAACTTACGCGGGTAAAAAATGTAGATCGGAAATTTAAAACTAAATGACAATTTAAAAGCAAACTGACTATTTTTAAAGAAAGACAAGATTTTTGATTAAGACACTGGTTTTACTGAAAACTTAGAAATCTCGCGGAGTTTTGAATTTTATCATCATCAGGCGTTTTTCGGGGGCGAAAAATCAACATTATAACCTTTTTTTTGGTTTATTTACAAATTTTCAAACATTCCTAAGTTTCACAATTTAACTTATCAAAATTGTAAATTGTTTCTTGTGGTGCTCAATCAATAATCATGAAGTACTTTTTTACCATACCATTTTGATTTTTGCTATTTATGTTCTCCGTTTGCTGGTGCTACTATTGCCCCACACCACCTAATTTGCTATGTTTAAAGCCTACAATTATAAAATAAGAGTAAACTAGATGTTTACAAGCACTACCTTTCAGAGTAAAGTGAAATACACCAAGCCCCATAGAATAATAGAGCATAATAATAAACATAGCCATTTATTAGCGTCAAATCATACACGTTAAGATAAACTTGGAAAGTTTGGCAGCATTAAAATGATAAGCAATCAAATTCCTAAATAAATTGTATTCTTTATAGGTATATTATGCACATTAATTTAAAGGTTCTTCAAAAGTCTAAATTAATTGGCACTATTAGATTATTGTATGAAAATAGATTATTAAGCAGTCCAACAAGAGTCAGTAGTTCTAAAAATATCAAGTCATTATCCGAAATTTAAATCAAAGTACATCACTATTAAAAGTATACAATGGAAAGTGATCATAAAAGTATACAGAAAGCAGCATCATATTTGCTACTAACAAAGGTAGCTATTAAGGTCCAAAAAAGTGCACTAAAAAGTCTTGGAAGAACTGAGGACTTTTAAGTGAACTTCTTCTATAACAAAAAAAAAAGTGACACATAATCATTACAATCACCATATAAGGAAAGTAGAGACGAAACATTTAGTAAAAATAAGCAAGATTAAAAAATAATAAATAAATAAATAAATAAATAATACCGCTCACTTAATAAACCCATAGAGAGGTTTCGCTAGCAATGGTAATAGCATAAAATGAAAATCTCTTAATATGCAAACATCCTAAAATATAAAATGTGAGCTTTCTTTCATACAAGAAATGTTAGGGATTCAAATATAAAAAGTTAAATGCCTAACTTTTAATAATTTTAACCATGCAGAGAAAACAAAATAAAATCAAATAAATTTTAAAGAAATGCCAAATTTTAATTTGCACTCTCTCCTCTGCTTGTGGTGTCATCCCACCATCATTACTTCATCGCTTTCATTTACTCCCATTTACTTCATTATTTGGAATTTATAAATTGGATTGAGATTGAAGAATATGCATCAATGTAAATAGAAAAGAAAAGGTTGTAGATAAAGAACGCATAAATAATTTTTTGTTTAGTTGTTCATATAAGAAACTTAATTTAGATCAATAACAAAAATAAAAGAAAGCTATATCACGAATAGATTTAGATTAAACGAAAGCAAGTTCCATGGTTAGAGTATAATTGGAATGTGGAATGCCTTCTTTTAGAAGAGAAGGTCCAGAATGAAAGGGAAATTTAATTGTGTTAGGATAAAATAAAATAAATTAGTCTTAGGAGTGTAATTGCAAGTTAATTGCAAATATTAATTTTTCTTTTACTGAGGTCAATCTAATGCTAACATGTTAAAATTAGGTGAGGCATGAGTTTCTTATTGGGCTAGTCCATGGCATAAGTGGGGTCCTAGACTCCAGATAATAATTTAGAAGAAATTAGCAAATAATACTTTTTCAAACTTAATAGCTAGTAAATAGCATGAAGTTTTATGAACTTATTAAATAGCAGATTTTTTTTTTCTAAATAGCAATTATACTCTTATATACTTATTATATGTATTTATGTATTACGAGTATATGAGTATATAAAAATACCGATTATGCCCTTATATATTCATTCCATATCTTTATATACTTGCGGCTTTGTGTTTTTATTTTTTTATTTTTTAATTTTATAAATAAAAGAAAAAGGTACATAAATATTAATTTACATACAATTAGTTTGGTAAAAATCTAGTTCATCTAGTCAATGTATATACTCATAAGTATATAAATATTAATTTTACTCAATTTATATATCAATTTTGTATTTAGTTTGATTGTGAAAAAATCAAATTAATATACTAATGGATATATAACTATCAATTTTATATATTAGACTTAAATTTGATATGGGTCTCACAAAGGGACACCCTTAAGGGCTATTCATATCAGTCCTGAATTGAGGAAGTTCTCATGCAATGTTGTTGAATTGTTTCTAACTAAATCCCTCCACATACTCACGAATTGGATTTGGACCAACCTGACAACCTAGAGCCATGAGCAAGACAGAAGACGCTTAGGCCTTGCTCTCTCCACCTTGACATATACTTAACTCTAACTTCAAGACTTTAAGGTCACCTTGCAGATCTAAGACCCACCTGACTATAAATATGTATTATACTCAGTGTCCAACTCTAATTTCATTTTGGAATACAACAATAGATATTAATTTTTATATATTGATAAGCATATAAATATAAATATAAATTTTATTCAATTTATATACTGATAGATATATAAAATATTAATTTATATAGTGTTTGCTTGGCAAAAATCTAATTTTTATAGTCAATTTATATACAGATGAGTATATAAATATTATTTTTATATACTGATAAATTTAGATATGATAATTTTTTATTTTTAGTTTTTAAAAAAAATTTAATTTTTTTTTCATTTTTAATTTTATAAGTAGAAGAAAAAGAAAAACAGATATAAAAAGAAATTTAAAAAACTATTATTTACTAGCATTTAATAAATTAAAACTTTAAAACTTGTTATATACTAACATTTCCTTAAATATTTTTATATTTTAATATAGTTTTCATGTGTGTGACGTGATTACTGACAAAGTATTTTCTCCTTTAAAGCCTAATCTTAGTTAATAAATTTTACCTTTATAATAATATTTGAGATTTGAAGACAAATAACACATTTTGAAAACTAATAAGTACTAAATAGCACAAAATTTTTAAAATGTGCTAAATAGCATATTTCAATAAAATTAATTTTGAAAACTCCTTCTTAACCTAAAAAAACCCAAACATACACTAATTTCCATAAGCCAACATGGTCGTCCGACCTTCATCGCATTACTGGAACTTGGCTAAATGTTCGCAGGATATTTGCTGCCATCACTAGAACTTCGTTGAACTCCGCCATCATCAGACCCATTACTGACACTTTCAAATCTATACTAGGTATATGGCTCACCATATCCCAAGCTATATGACTTATATACCTGTTATATGGCTTATATATCTAGATATATGGCTATATCACTCAGCATATCTAAGTTTAGTCGCTAAATCCTGCCCGAAACATTGTCAAATATTTGCCAAATTGTGACTTTTTTAATTTTATTTTTTAATAAAATACAATAAATATTGAAAGAGGGTTGCTCTTAATAAAATTTTGTTACTTACTTAATTTTGAAAATATTGTGTTATTTACTAAATTGAAAAAAAAAATGTTATCTACTATCATTTCACTAAAAAAAAGTTAAATATAATTTATTTGCTTTGTTTTGACATATTAAATAATTTGATCCTCATATTTTTTAATATTATATTTCTTTTATCTCTATTTTTTTATTTGATAATTTCGTTCTTATTTAATAACTTAAGCCTTTTAGAAATTAAATTATTGAATATTTTAAAAAGTGAAAGACTAACCATGAAATATTTTAAGTTGAAATTTTTTCATAATAATAAATTTTTTAATCCATTTATTTTAAAATATTCAATAATTTAATCTTTTATTTTTATAATATTATAATTTTTAATCTTTGAAAGAATTAAAATATCTAATAATCAGGGATGAAAAAAAATATAATATTGAAAATACAATGATTGAATTGTCTAATAAGGTAAAAATAAAGGGACTAAATTATAATTAAAAAGAAGGTTGTAGCTGGACTCTAATACTGCCCGCAGCATATCGTCCCCTTTTACGCGGGCCCACCTATTCCTTCCCTCGCTAAACTTAACTGCTTTCTCCCCCCCTTTCCGTGCCCGCTTCCTTACTCGCTAAGCCAAATCGTATTTCTTCCCTTACTCTCTTCTCTGCACAAGCAAATAACCATGCTAGAAGCTGAGCTCCACGATTTGTCGGACGACGCAGATTACGCTGCTTCTATACAGCAAGTAAGCAACAATCAATCTATGATGCACAATTTAACTGTTCAGTAATGTGCCACGGAAAATACATTTTTGTTAGCTCCAATTTGCTCGATTCAGTCGCGAAGTTGAAATTTGCGAAGTTCATAATATTAAATCGATATTGATTTCGTGAATTTTCCTGGCCGATTTTTTTGCTGTCTTTGCAGGGATCGGCAAGCGTCATGGCACGGAGTGATAGCAGTAAAAGAAGCACTTCCACCGAACCGGAAGGCGCTGAATTGGTTTATAGGAAGGATAATGTTGCGATTCATCCAACTCAGTTCGCGTCCGAGAGAATTAGTGGAAGATTGAAGCTAATTAAGCAAGGCTCTTCTCTTTTCATGGTATTTCCTAATATATTAGGTTTTTGGCTTGCTTCTGATTAGCTGAGGTATCTGATTTGGGATTCTTTTTGGTGATTATGCTAGACATGGATTCCATACAAAGGGCAATCATCTAATGCAAGGCTGTCTGAGAAAGGTTGGTAGCCCTGAACCTTTGTTTTGTTAAATTATGCGAATATGTGGACTTTACTAATGTAGTTGCTGAATATTATATGTAGATATGAACCTGTACACCATAAGGGCTGTGCCTTTTACAGACGTGCGTTCCATCCGTCGACACAACCCAACTCTTGGCTGGCAGTATGTAATTGTTGTTCTCTCGACAGGTATGCCATCCAAATTCCGTTAGCCAAGGCGGTGCTGTTTTGATGATGTTGAGTCATGAGTGATTCAGTTCTTTGGTTGATATCACAAACGAACTCAACAATTATTTGCAATGATAAATGCTTCTAATGCTGAAAGGAAATCATTATCATTATAGGCATCATATTTTTGTGGATTTCTCTCTCACTTATGTGTTATTGGATCAAACTGTCAGAGTTTCTAAATCTTCATGCGAGCCTTTATGGACACAAAAGGATATTATTTTCATTGTTCTGCTACTGCAACTAAATGTGTAGCAGGAATTGAAACTAAGAAGATAATTACAACTGTAGTTAATTTTTCTTGCCCAATACAAAATCCTTCTAATTTTAATTTAAAGATCCTGAGAATGTAGCTGCTTGCCAACATATAGCTGGAAACTAATGATTTTAGTAGGCAAATAAATTTTGAGATGGGACTACCTTATTTATTCATGTAAACATGATTCTGACATCTAGAGATGAGTAGAATGCTGGTTTAAGTATATAGGAATTTTGAATTATTTATGCAATATCAGTTTTTTATCTAAAGCAACTTCAATTTTGTGGATGATTTATTCTACTTCTAGGTAGTGCTACTGCTATTTGTTTGGTTATCTGTGCGGTTAGTTGTAATTTGAATGTTAGATGTCTTAGGGTTTAATGACCAATCAATTATTCATGATTTCTCTACATTTCTAAATAGGATTTGTTTTGCAGGACTTGCATTTCCTCCTCTTTACTTCTATAATGGGGGAGTCAAAGAATTCCTTGCTACAATCAAGCAACATGTTTTTATTGTGAGGTTAGTTATAGTCTTAGCTTCTTTTTTTATGGTGACTCTCTCTCTCTCTCTCTCTCTCTCTCTCTCTCTCTCTCTCTCTCTCTCTCTCTCTCTCTCTCTATCTATCTATCTATCTATACATACATACACATACATACACATATGTACATAAATATCGAACCTCTCAGTGGACATGCTATGCAGGGAGAAGTATTTTTTTTTTTTTTTTTTTTTGCAGATTGAGAAGAATCTTGATTTTTACTACGTATATGGAATGAGCCATGATCTTGCTCTGGTTATGCAAAATCTTTTTTCGTTAGGCTTATGGCTTTATAATCTAATCATAGATTCTCTTTTATAGTAGTTTAAGCGTGAAGTTGGCAGTTCTTGAATACTTGGGTTTGTGAACATGTTTGATGAGAGAATAAAATGAACTGTTTATTACTCCCTGCTTCCAAAATAATAGTCCCACTTCCTATTACGGGCATCCCAAAATAATTGTCCCTTGTTAGATAGTGGTGAGAAAGGTTTAAAGATAGTAACTTATATTTTAAAAATAATAATTTCCAAAATAAAATTTTATTGGAGTCTATCTTCAATTCCAAGAAGAAGACAAACATGGGAAAATAAGGAAAAGAATATTGTCAAACTAATTTAACTAACTTTTTTTAAATTGCGTGGAAAAGGAATGGGTATATTTTTGCAACACAGAGTATTAAGTAACTAAACACTGGAGAATTAGAATACAATGATATAGCAGTGTTTTATTTGTATGCTGGGCTTCTTCTTTTCAGTTATGACGCCATTCACCTAAATGTTCCTATCTAGAATTAGGGTCAACTCTTGGCAAGTTGCATGTCACATCTCCCTATGGCATGTTGCGGATATAATTCATGTTACTTGAGACCATGGCTTAGATACATACTTGTTGGATTGTGAATTATAGTATGGTACTAAGGTGATAATGCTAGTTACATATTTAGGTTGTAAAATATGTCTTTCTGAATTTCTGCACAGAAGTCAGAGCAACTGCTTTTGTATCTACTTCTTTCATCTTTGGGGTTTGTGAAGATTAAGATTTTGGGAGCGAAGTTCATTTTTTCTCTTTCCTACAAGCACTTCTTCTATCTCTCTTTGCTTTCATCTTTGGGTTTGTGAAGATCTTTATTTTGGGAGCCAAGTTCATTTTGTGTCTTTCCTACTAGCACTTCATGCTACCTTTTCATGGTATTTAAACAAAGGTTACTGTTTCACTTGGTTGTAATGTTTTATTAACACTACTTTAGGTTGTAATGTCTTGATCAGCCATATTTGCTAGATCATTCTTAAATCTTAATTGCTTTATCAATGTTATTCTGCATATGAATCTTTTTTTTTCCTGAATTATTTTTTCACCGAGGTCAATAATGATTTTGTACTTTTACATCTAACTTGCTTCTTATCATTATAGATTGAATTTCTGATAATACTAGTGCATGATGTTTACAGGTCATTGGAAGATGCAAATGTTTTTCTCGTCAATGATTTTCAAAATCCCTTGCAGGTGAACAGAATTATTATATCTTGTTTTGTTAATCATTTTATATCTGTTACTGAGTATTACTTGAAAGTTGTTTGTTTTATTGCTCTATTACATTCTTTAATCTCAAAGTACTGCTTTTAATGTTAGATTTGCATTAAAACTTTTTTTCTTACTAACTTTGGCTGTGTTCTGTTACTGTTACCAATCACCATAATTTGTAATTCAAAACATAAACTAAATATTTCATTCCATGTCTGTTTTTTTCTTTTCCTCGATTGTTCTAATTCTTTCTTGTTTGTACCTCTACTACTTTCTGTAGAGAACATTGTCCTCTTTGGAGCTGCCTAGAGCTGTTCCAATTGCAAGTGGGCCATCTGCATCTGCTTCAGCAGTTGAATTGTCATCCTATGAAAACCATGGGAGGGATGATGTGGATACCATCAATGGAAGCATTTCTCAAATTGTTGGGAGGCAGAGGCAAAAGAGCAATGATCCTGCTCGAGATCTCTCAATCCAAGTGTTGGAGAAATTCTCTCTTGTTACTAAATTTGCCCGGGAAACTACTTCACAACTCTTCCGAGAAAATCACACCAATGGTTTAGATGCTATGGATAGACGAAACTATAGCCAATCTGCTGTTACTATCCCTCACAAGACACCGCAGGACGCAGAGGAAAGTCCTATTGCAAGTCCTGTACCCTCTGATCCTGTAGAGGTAACTTTCTCTATAATTGGAGAACCATGCACTATCTTGAGAAATCATTAGTACTACTTCCATTCCATAATTATAATCTAGTTCAACTTTGACATATATAAATGAATAATTTTGAGGGGATTATTTTTGTAAGTCAACAATTTTATCCTCAATTTGGAAGTGGCACAAAAGTCATTGTGAGTTAATTGAAGGGTGTTTTGATGATTAATATTTAGATATGTTGACTTTTAACTAAAATAGGAAAGTGGATACTTAATTCGTAACATCCCATATTTGTTACATGGACTATCACTGATGAGGTAGTATATGATTAAATGATTGCTGAGTGAGTGTGTTGATAATTCCCATATGTGGCTGTGCACATTATCTAAGTATTTACTTATGTATATTAGCAGGTCAATATTTCAAAAGTTGTTTGTCGTTTCTCTCTCCCTCTATAAATAAATAAATGCATGTTCGCACGCACACACTATTTTCTTCTGTAGGAGTTAAGATTCTTTTATGAATTTTACAATTCTTTTGTAGAGAACTATGGCATCCTGCTGCTAAGTTAGTTAGAGTATGCGTATTTTTTGAGGCTTTAATTTTGAAATCTGACAGACTAAAGATATACCATATAATGGCAACAACAGATACAATAGTATTTCAGGTTCAGTCTTGCTGGGCACTTTATACTCTCTTGTAAAAAAGTCTCAAACATCTATCATTTTTTGTTAGAAGTAAAATTATGCTATCCGTTACTGCTATTCCCTTCTCCTTTTAGTCTTCTAGAAATTAACTTTTTGCTGTTTGCTTTAGGGTTACTAGGAGTGTATCACCTTTCGAGTGGAAATTTTTAGTATCATAGATTGTAGTATTAATATTTAGTTCAATGTAATCAATTATTTTATCTTGTCAACCTTCAAGGGATGGTTGGTGTTTTTCATGTCTTGTCATGGCATATGAAAGTTTATTAACTCTGTTTAGGGGTTACAAGTTATTTTATCAACTTATCCAGGAGTGGTTTTAATTGCTTGCCATATAATTTAAGGATAAAACTGTGTTGTTACTGTAGAAGTTCCATTGTAAAGTTTAGTTCAAGTCAGTATACTGCATACCGGAGTTATTTTAGTTAAGAAAAAGAAAAAGAATAAGAAAATGGAACTTCTATTCAGAGCAATCTGATGTCGACCTCCATTCTTTGTAAACAGAACTACCTATGTAGGAATCATGAATATGGCGAAGAAGCTGCCACAAATGTAGGACCTTTTGAGCTAATCAATTTTAAGGAGGTATAAACAGGACAGTTACAGTTCACTTTAGTTTTGGGTTCAGTTCTTTCTTGTATTTTTTTTTTTCCCAATATTAGTATCAGTTTGTGACTGATATCTATTATACATGATCTTTTTCTTGTCTAATATAACTTTGAAAATATGTTCTGGTGCCTCTGTCTCTACTACTTATTCAAGTTAATGTAATGGTTGGCTAATTTCATTGTATGATAATGCTATCACATACATAAAAGATATCATAATTCTTAATTTTTATGATGCATCAAAATGTAATAATTGCATTGGATTAAGAAAAGTCGTCCTCTGATATTTTCACATCAAATGACATATGAGTATTTGAGCTAATCTAGCCTAAGATTTCCATTTGGCAAAGTTGGATGATAATTGTAGCCATGAAACCACATTTGTTTGGAACTTGCATTATGCTTTTTATTTGTTCCCTTCATTTTTAACTACATAGAGGAATCCCTTATCTTGAACATTGGCTAACTTGTCCACATCTTTGGCAGTTTGACAAATTGACACTTGTGTGGGGGAAGCCACGACAACCACCCCTGGGTTCTGATGAGGTGAGTGCTCTCTTTTCAAAGAGAAATTTCATATCAATTAATGAATAATCGGCCTGTTATTTATGAATGTTCTATTAGGCGTTTGCTGTGATGTTTCTTGAAAGAATATTATCTTTAGTTCGTAGCAATTCTCTGTTCGCTGTGCTGTGAATTTTCATTGTACTTTTCAATCAGTAGCTTTACCTTTCGTTTATTTAGGTCTTTATGCTGACAAATTTCCTTATAATTCTGCAACCAAGTTCATCTTATTTCATATTGGATGTAACAAACTGGCCACACAATCTAATATTGGTATTATTTCCATCAGTTATTTTATTCCCTCCGGGTCCTCCAGCACACTTTCTGTGATATGGTTTCATTTCATGAGGAACATGCATTAGAAATTTTATTAGGAGTAACCATAAACTTCTTTTTTTGGCTTGCAGTGGTAGCTTTGGACTCTCTTTTGATGTTTTAGCGATTATTCTGGGTCTTATTTTTAAGATTATAAGCCGAATTATTGTGAGTTAATGGTTATAAATCTCACCTTGAGAACCACCTTCATATTGTATTCCATGATGGAGTCTATTCCTTCGTAAGTTCATAATTGTGGTTAATTGAGGATATTATATTTCTTTTTCTTTTTGTAATTGTCTGCAGTGGGCTACTTTCATGGATTCTGAAGGACGAGTTACGGATTCCAAAGCTTTGAGAAAGAGAATATTCTATGGAGGAGTTGAGCACACATTGAGGAAAGAGGTTTGTTCTTCATGCTGTTTGGGGGAACTATGTTAAGATATCTTTTAAAGTTCAGTACCATTGCCGTTTGTCAATCTTAAAATGCTTAATAATGATTGTAGGTCTGGCCATTTCTCTTGGGGTACCATGCATATGATTCAACATATGCAGAAAGAGAATGTCTTCGGTACAATAAGAAATTAGAGTATGCAACTGTAAAGAACCAATGGCAGGTTTGGTGTTCATCCTAAACTACTTCACCCCATATAGGACTAGTTTATCTGTTCTTGAAGGTTTTAAGAGTTATTTTTTATGCTTGCCCTTTCTAGAACTTGGTTTTCAATTGCCATCCTCTCCTGCTGTCTCTGGCATCAGCCATAAAATTGCTTTTCATATTGAATTGATAATTTTTGTTAGTTATTGTTTGAGTAATAACCATGAAATCCTCATATTATAGCATAATATATTAGTCAAGATTTTATTTTCAAAAAATAATTTAATTTACCTACATTTTGGTTCTGTCAAATTACAGTTCAACATATTATGATCTCTGTGAAAATGATATTGGCCATCTCAACAATTTTAAAACCCAAAATCATCCTTAATGTACTTTCCCATGTATTCTCCCTCAACTCACATTATTCAAAGATTTGCAACAGTTACATTTCACTTCAGTATTATAATGAGATTTGAATTATGACCATTTACCATTATTTTCCTCAAATTCATATGAAGCATGCTTCAAATAAAATATAAAACAAAGAATCAATTGCTGCCAATAAAAGTATAGAATATAGAATCTCATATCTAGGAATAAAGCAAAAAGGCATTATAGTTATCTTTCATGTTAATAGATTAATCAATTCCAAGGATGCTATAGCATGCTTTTGTAGATTGAGAGGAGTTGAAGTGTTTCAAGTAGGCTTAGTTAATATTTGAATGAGATCATTATCATTCACTTTTTGCTGTTATTATAGTTGCTATTGGGTTTATTTGGTGATGGTAGGTAAGGTAAGTTGTAAAATTGAGATTGTAAGTCAATTAAACAGAAAATCATGTGAAAAGACAAAACTCATTGAAAAGGAAAAGTTATAGGGACCTTTTAAGTAAGTTTCAAGTAAAGATCTCCTTAATTCAAAGACTAATAGTAATCCATCCTTGTTATATATATATATATATATATATATATATATATATATATATATATATATATATATCCCCTGTCAAACACGCTCGAATGGGGATTTGAACTTGTGACCAACAGGTCACAACACAGCGCACTAACCACTAGGCTAAGCCCTCAACCCCTGATTCCTGACTAATTTACACATTACATATTAATTGCTGGAAACATTTCATTTCATTTTCTGTGTTTAGTCGTTCTGTCGTTCTTAGTTACTAACGTGCTTTCGGTTCAACTTTTTGACGATGGTAACTAACTCAATTAGGTGCATGAGAGAATCAAATATTTGTGGGTTATGTAGGTTGCATATGCCCCCTGTACATCGATAAATATCATAGAGAATTGTATGCTCAGAATTTTCTGAGCTGTAAGTTTATTAAAGATGTTTGATATGGGACCATTGTAACATTATGCCATAGTAGATTTTTTCACAATTAGGTGAGTTAACAGTTTTTTTTTTTTTTTTTTTTTTTTTGTGCATATTGTATGAGCTAATCTATAAACAATTATTGAAAACTAGATGGTTGATTGACTGACTGGAAATCTTCTTTTTTATGAAATTTGATGTTGTGCTCTTGCTTTTCTGGAAAACGCAGCAATCGTTATGGTATTCTTGATTCTTTACCAAGAAAGAGCATTATGATATTCTTGATGCTTTACTGAGAAAGCTTTCATATGATACTAAATATAGACATTATAGTTGCACTTATTTTTTCTCCCGCAGAGTATATCTCCTGAACAAGCAAAGAGATTTACAAAATTTAGGGAAAGAAAAGGCCTCGTAGACAAAGATGTGGTATGCTTGCTGTTATCACTGTTTTGATGGAATTACCAAACATATATTTGATTAAATCGTTTATGAATGCATTTTTGTTTTACATCTGTTACTTGTCTTTGAAGGTAAGAACTGATAGATCAATTCCTTTCTATGATGGAGATGACAATCCAAATGTGATTGCCTTGCGCGATATCCTATTGACATATTCCTTTTATAATTTTGACCTTGGCTACTGTCAGGTATTTACTTCTCTCACTTTATAAAGTATCTAGTTTAACTTCATATTTTATGAAGTCTCATCATTTTTTCTCAGATGGTAATCCATTGAAATGTTTTGTTTGTGCAAACTTGAAAATATAATATACTAATTGCATTATAGTTGGTGCTGATAATTGTATTGAAGATTTCATACCCTGAAGCAAATAGTTTCTGGAAGTTACTTCTCGAGCTTTTCGAGTTCTCATCATTCACATTATTATTGTCTAATCCATTTTGTCTCTTTGTATCATAATGGAAACTATAAAAACCCTGGGCTAAAATCTTTAAATTCTTTTGGCCTTAATTGTAGCCACCCTATATATATACATACATATATATATATATATATTTCCCATGGAGTTTAACAGTTTCAGTGATCTGTTATTGTAAATCAAATGTGGTCTTGTTTTCCCTAGCTGGTTTGGCAGATGATCAAGTTGCTTATTTGCTTTCTTGGTTTTACCTTTATCTCACAGGGTATGAGCGATTTACTCTCTCCAATTTTATTTGTGATGGAGGATGAATCTGAATCTTTTTGGTGTTTTGTGTCATTTATGGAACGTCTTGGACCCAATTTCAATCGTGACCAAAGTGGCATGCACTCTCAGCTTTTCGCATTATCCAAGGTAGATTCCTATTTGTATTTAATGGTGAAAGGTGCATAATATTGAGTATTTCATCTCTAACTCATGCTCTACCTTGATCTTTAGATTCATTTGCTATCATGCAGACAATAGTTATGGGATTTGGCTTAGTCGATTTGATTTATTTTTGCAGTTGGTGGAGTTGCTAGACATTCCATTGCACAATTATTTCAAGAAGAATGATTGCTTGAATTACTTCTTTTGTTTCCGCTGGATTCTAATACAATTTAAGAGGTCTGATTGCTGGACTTCATCCCAGTCTCTCCATATATTTCATGATGTTGCTGAAATGTTCTCCTGATACACTTGCTATTGATATATTGCTTTTACTCCACAACCTGGAACTGGAATTCTATTATCTTCTGCATTTACTGATTACTAACATGTGAAGTAAAAAGGGGAAACTAAAAATATCTAATGGATGGTTATGAAGAGTAATAAAATCAAGATGATGTGTTGATATGATTAGCATACATGCCAATAAGAATCTTTGGAATTTGTGCTGGTGTGGTCATGCAGAAATCCTTTTATCTTTCCTTCCCTATCATTTATAAAATGAGTTAAAATGATATCACAAAAGGCTTTTATTTATAATACGACATTAGGTAAACTGGTCAGAAGTCATTTTGACACTAGAGTCATATATCGTTGACTTGCAAAAGACTTCTAATAAAATAAAGGGTATGCATAATGCCGAAAATTGACATTGTAATTTTTGTTGTATTTTTCAGGGAATTTGAATATGAAAAAACAATGCGTTTATGGGAGGTCTTGTGGACACATTATTTGTCTGAGCACTTGCACTTGTATGCATGTGTGGCGATCTTGAAGCGGTATCGCAACAAGATAATGGGAGAGCAGATGGACTTTGACACGCTCTTGAAATTCATCAATGAACTGAGTGGCCATATTGACCTTGATGCAATCATTAGGGATGCAGAGGCTTTGTGTATATGTGCTGGTGAAAATGGTGCTGCTTGTATCCCCCCTGGAACTCCACCTTCATTGCCACTTGAGAATGAGCACGGTTTGTTATATAATCAACAGGATGAAGTACTGTAGATACAAAACCACCTATTGGCATGGTTAAATCTTTTTTTTTTTTCCCTCTTTTAATGTTCCATGGATCAAAATATTCTTAGTTCTCTATATTTGTTGATATTTCAGGACAATGTTTGGTATATTATTTCATTAATCTACTAGTTTTACCACGTCTTCTTTGAGACATGATAGGCCTGTGTTTCTATTTTTGCTTTGTTTACGATTTCCTATTTTCCACGGAGAGGAATAGGGGTGTCGGGTAGGGTAAGATCATGTCAGCGAGTGTGGTGTGGGTGTTAAGTAATTTTGGGTTAATGTATTTTTTTGATGGAATCTTAATCTTGATGTGTAAGCGCATGATCTCTAGGAGACTAGGACTTTAACTCAACGATCTTGTCAACTGGCTTCTGCTTCCTCCTTTTCAGTGATTCATCCGCAAGCTGCAGTACACCTTCCACTTTGAACCATCTTGGTTCTATTACTCTTGGGCCCTCTTTTTATTTTGTTATTTATTTATTTTACTCTGAAGGTGTATGCACATGCATAGACAAGAGAGAGAGAGAGAGAGAGAGAGAGAGAGAGAGAGAGAGAGAGAGAGAGAGAGAGAGAGAGAGAGAGAGAACATATACTATTATAGTTGTGTTTTTAGAAACACACTACTATTATTTTCTCATAACATAATGCAGGAGGGACGGCATATTTCTGTATTAAAGCCTTGTAAAACTCACTCTAACAAGCAAAACATAGAAGTGCTCTCACAAGGTTAAAGGTAATGTATGAGAATGTATTCAGAAAGCTATGGCATCAATGCTTGCAGGTCAGCATGTGAATATGTCTCCTCACCGTTATAGCCAAATGATTCAAACAAAAGAAAGGAATCCCAGTAACTTATAATAGGCTCATCATCAAAGAAAAATGGATCATTATTGATAGCCATTATTGGAGATTCCATGTAATAGTTCCTGCTCTGCACATCTTGTATCCATGTATCTGTAACAGTATTCTGTTCCTTCTCTTCTTTGTTTTCCTCTAACTCTTCATGGATGCTATTTGGAGTTGCAGTGCAAATGACCTGAGAAATGCGTTGCTTCTTGGTGTTGCTCTGGTCATCATTGCCACTGCCATTCTTGTGATTGTTTGAATCAGTGCTTTTTCTTTTCCCAGTATGGCATCTCTTGTTCAAATGGGTATTCCAGTAGTTTTTCACTTCATTGTCAGTTCTACCAGGCAGTCGACCGGCAATAAGCGACCATCTACAGGTACGAATAATAGATAATGCAGGCATGCTCTTAGTTGAAATTTCAAATATTTTGATTGAAGACTACAAACTATTGCTGGTAATGTGGGAAGTACTTGCCTGTTGCCTAGAAGTTTATGCATCCTAATGATGAGATCTTCTTCCTCTTGGGTCATACTTCCACGTTTGATATTGGGTCTCAAGTAATTCTTCCATCTCAGTCTGCAACTCTTCCCACCCCTCATCAAACCTGCACCATTGATCATGCATCAAATAAGATAAGCCTAAATTCATGAGTTTCAGTGTTGTTGCGCATAAACAACAACTAACTGATACCTGATTTTTCGGAAACGGCAGCCCAGTTGCCTTCTCCATGAGTTTCTACGTAATTCTTGAGTATCAAATCCTCTTCTGGTTTCCACAAACCTTTCTTGATCCTTGGCTTCAATTGTTTGCTCTCCATCTCTCTTCTTTCTGAAACAATAAGAAGCTTGTGTTGAAGAAATATGAATGTGAAAGGCTTTTATATATATTATTATAGAGTGGGGTGAGTGTTTTTTACATGTTAAGATGTCACAAACATCGATGTATAAAATAGAAATGACTCGTGCATAGGATGCACTGTGTTATTCACCATTGTATTTCCAAAAAGGGGATTGATGCGATGACCCACTGTTCTGATTCTCTTTAACTTTTCCTGCAATAAACTTGCTGTAAAAATAATAATAATTATGATGACAATTTTGTTTATTTTTAGAAAAAGGGGTAGGGAAATCACAGTTCCACTTTAGCTGCTTTGTCCTACTCCAGATTTGGATAGGGGAGAGGACACATCAATCAAAATAGAAATAGTGTTTATACTATGAAAAAAAGAAATATACCTAAAAATTAGATGTACTACGTCTGTGATATATTAATGTTAATGTGTACGTACTTCTCCAGTTTATAAGTTCAACCCAACAAAACAGCTTCAACAAATTAAAAAACTATTCATCTGCTTATAGCATTTACGTACATCCCCTGTTAATATTCCTGAATATTTGCTCCCTTATGAGTTTCAATAACCTTTTCCGGTAGCCAAAAAGGATCTTTGGGCTATCCACGTAATATATTCCATTCTGTAACTTTGGGTTTTGAAAAGTTTAATTTCATATAATTTTATACACTTAATATAGGATTCAGGTTTAAGTCTCATATTTATGTTGCTTGGGAAGTTAGGCATGTTCAGCTATAGCTTTATTGGTGATTAAATCGATCAACCAAAGCAACTTCCAAGGTTAACCAGCTCTTAATTTGAATTGCAATATTTGGTACATAAATTTGGTAGTTTTACATGCAATCTTTTACTGGTTAGTAAGAGAAGTTTTGTTTTATTGTTGTACGTCTGTACTAGAAACGGTGAAATGACTAAAAATCACTGGTAGTACCGTGTCTATAGTGGTGTGTTTGGTTGTGGGGTGGATGTTTGTCATGCAGAGCGAGTCATACCCACCGCGTCTAATCAGATATCGTGTTCTTGTACTTAACAATAGTGTATGAAAAATATATTTTATAACAAAATAAATTAGTTGGATAAGTGTTTTTTTTTTTTTTTTGTGATTTTATAGTATATAATTCATATTCATAACAGTTGGTCATTTTAAGAGTTTTATCTGCTTATTTTTACAAATTTTCTAACAATTAAGTAGTGTTAAAATTAAAATTTTTATTTAATATTGAGAAACATTATAAAAATATTTAAAGTTAATCATTTAATTTATAAAATTATTTTACTATTATAGTATATCGGTTTCATTTATACGACAAATATTTTTTTTCATGCATATTAATAAAATTTCTTTTATTTCATTTTAATCCCAAAATACCTCTATTCATCTAATCATTAGATATACTCCACAATAAAACTTATATAAATTCAATTAAATAATAAAATATTCACAAAAAGTAATTCTTCACCATGTAATAATTACATTTCACAATAAAAAATTAAACAAACCTAAGAATATAATATTCACATAAAGTAGTGGTTACTAAGAGTAAATATTCGGTAAAAATTACTTCTCCAAATACTGTATTTATTTTACTAAATTTTAAAAAAATTATCGAATTTTTTTTTCACAGTAGTAATTTATGTTCGGTAGTTAACATTAATCAAATTACTGAATTTCAAAAACGTTATAAAAATTTAGTAACAGTTACCAATTATTTTGGTAGAAATTTTGGTAATCAGTAAAAATGCTCAGTCCTAATTCTTATCTCAGCAAGCAATAAGTAGCTAAAAGATAATGATTTGGTTTAAAAAAAAGTAAGCAGAAAATAAGGAAAACGGGCGGGAGAAAGAACAAATGGATTGGTAGAAATTTAGATAGAAGAAAGAAAAATTGAAAAGCTTGTAAAATCGGATTTCCACTTGAATAGGCTGAGTCACCAAGATTTTTGAATTAAGTCACTATTATGACAAGCCGTTGTCTCTTTTATGTTGTGTATAAATTATTCATTTTGTATGGCTAATTATAATGTCAAAATGTGGCATTGTTTTGTAAATGACAAATCATAAAATGATATGAAACTTTTATTTTATAAAAAAAAAAAAAAAAAAGATATTTTTATATTTATTAAATAAGAACTCATAATGGTACATTATTTTGAAATTTTTTTTTATTTGATGATCATACACTTTTCATCAACTATACTCAATTTAAGTTTATGTAATTATAAAACTGTTCATGGTACATGTGGCCTAGTTTTATATAATTGCTTATTTATTCATATGTTTTAGACCATTATGTGACCATCTTTTAATATAGGAACCTTTTAGGTAAATCTGTGGCCTGTTACTTAATAAAACTCTAGATCAAATTGAATTACCCTAGATTATAAGTATCCTCATATGACCAAAACATATCATCACTTATGAGTTTATGGACATATCTAAGTCTTTCAATGAAAATTGAAAGAAATTTGTGATGATATATAGAATTGTTGAAAAATTACTCATTAATATCCTAGATCAAGTTCAATCACCTTAAATCATGATTGTTCTCATAAGATCAAGACATATCATCACGTGTGATTTTATAGATATATTTAAGTCTTTTAATGAAATTGAAATAATCATGTGATAAAGTTCAATTACCTAAATCATGATTGTTCTCATAAAACCAAGACATATCATCATTTGTTATGGACATATGTAACACTTTTAATAAAAATTGAAAAAAATCTTGTGATGATCTATGGAATTATTGAGGAATTACTCATTAATACCTTAGATATATTTTAAATACTCTAAATCATGATTATCCAACTCTTTTATATGAAATGTGGCCTAATTTTGTATTACGTACCCATTTATTAATGTGTTTTAGACCACTATAATATAAAAAATGTGATCATCTTTTAATATAGACCTCTTTTATGTAAATCTGTGGTCAATTACTCACTAAAAACTAGATCAAGTTCAATTATCCTAAATTATGATTATCCTCATAAGACCAAGACATATCAACGCCTATGATTTTATGAACATATTAAAGTCTTTTAATGAAAAGTGAAAAAATCTTGTGATGCTATATCGAATATGTTGAGGAATTACTCACTAATACCCTAGATCAAGTTCAATTATCCTAAATCATGATTGTCCTCATAAAACCAAGACATATAATCACTTGTGATTTTAACATAATTAAGTCTTTTAATGATAATAATCTTGTGATGATCTATGGAACTGTTGAGGAATTACTCACTAGTACCCTAGATATATTTTAAATACCCTAAATCATGATTATACAACTCTTTATATGAATGTGGCCTAGTTTGTATTATGTGACCAGTTATTCATGCAATTTAGTCCACTATTATATAAAAATGTGATTTTTTTTTATATAAGCCCTTTCTTGCAACTCATCTATTAGTCAGCTTTTATGTATTTGAAAATGTTCATTTATGGGTCACAAAATTAAGTCAATATGTTTAGATGAACTTCAGATCAATTAACCTAAATCATAATAATTTAATAACTTAAAAATGTTTAGTGTTGGAGTGAAAAAATAGGAGAGGAAAGAAGAGAGTTTCGAATTTTTGCAATTGGAAATTAAGGGAAGATAAAAAGATCTCAATAAAACCCTAAAAATTAAATAGAGACTAGCTTTCCAAATTTTTGCCCACTAGAATACCTACAAACTTAAAATAGTGGCTAGCTTATCTAAACTACCAGCAAAATATCATTGTCTGTTAATATTATTAGCTAATTAAAGTAATTGTGGCTTTATTTTTAATTTATTACCTTTAATTAGGTCTCAATTTTCATCTATGTGCTTCAATTATTATTATTCGAAGTGTTTGATGGCAAAAATGACAAAATTCTTCTTTAAGAAAAGTCATATAATAACAAACAACTATTACATCACTATCAATTTTGTCACTATTTGTTGGGGACTAACCTCAAAATCACTCATTATATAATTTAAACCAACTATTAAATCAATACTTTTCACCTCCTTAAAACTTTCCATTTTAGAAAAGTTTTAACTATTAAATCAATACTTTTCACCTCCTTAAAACTTTCTATTTTAGAAAAGTTTTTCTATATAAATGAAACATCTAATTTAACAAGTTTTTAGAAAAATTTTTCTAGATAAATGAAACATCTGATTTAACAAGCTTTTCTATATAAATGAAACAGATCAACTATTAATTATGATAAAGTTACTATTTATTGAAAGTAGAGAAAATATCACAAATAAAAAAACATCTTTATGTTAATGCAAATTATAAATTACTCGATCAATTAAATTCATATATATAAAGACTTTTTTAAATATGTTTGACTTTATATTTTGAGATTAATTATTCGCTAATAGTATATTATTTTCAATTAATATCAAAATGCCATACAAATAACTAAAGTGATTGATATCAAAATGCCATACAAATAACTAAAGTGATAATTGGTATATTGAAATGGAGAAAATTTAATCTTAAAAATTAAGTTAAACAGAGAAAAAAAGTCAACTTTTTCTATATAAACTGAATAGATGATTAGATAGATTATATATTTATCGAGTATATAAAATTATTTTAGATTATTTATAATATTTAACATTTTATTAATAATTTAAATTAAATACTCAATTTAAAAGTTAATTAAAAATATTAAAATTTTAAAGCATAATTCGGAATATTTATAAGATTTGAATTCAAATATATAAAATAAATTACTAATATAAAATATCAAATAAAAATATGATTACAATTTTAGAATAAATGAAATAATATAGAATTATAAAAAATATGATTCCATTCCACTTAAAAATAATATTAATTTTTTCGCTGTGTAAGTCCATTTAAAATATACATTTTAGTAATTTTATTTCATAATATTTATATGAATTTATTTTAGAGAATGTTTTAGTGAGTTTAGACATATCCAATTGAGAATATATGTGGTGGTTTATGAATGTATCATCAAAGCTTCAACACAATTTTCTTGCTAAATATATCTTATGCCGTTTAACTTTACCTTAAAAATCAGTTAGCTTCCATTATTTGCGAACAATCTATTGGCTTCCCTGAACTTTCTTAAATAGATTATATTTGATCCTTTGTCAAATTAAACTAACGTGTGCAATTCAGACATAATGGACTTTGATGCCGATGAGCTGTTTGACAGGATGTGCAAGTTCGAGTCTGGTGCTGTATGTAACAGTAATTACCTCCAGGAAGGGGAGTAGCAAAAAAACAGAGGCTAAACTAATTTTCCATTAAAAAGTTGACTTAAAATTACACCAACAGGTTTAGATTTCAATTAGGAACCCAAATGTGCTATTATTTCTTGCTAATTTCATCGTCATTTGGTCAGAACGGGCCAAAAACTTTCTATTTGTATTTTATGGTCAACAAAATGGCTCTACCAAAAGAGAGTACTCGTCATATGGAGCCAACTGATATCCTTTCCTTTAGCAGATGACTGTTGAAAGCCATTAAAATTGCAATCAGAAGCTTCGAGCGGTTGAGTTCCGGGAACTTCTTATTGCGAGTACTGATGAGAGAAGCGACAAATGGGTTGAAGACAGTGTCACTATGGTCGTGGGTGGATGTGCTTTCAAATGGTGGGAATCGTCATCTTTCTTTTTCCTGTTAGTACGGAGGCACACACTCTTTAGCGTTTGCAATCAGTTTCTTAAATTCCAGCATGGCATAGGACAAAATAGTGTCAATTTAAGAAAGTTCAGTGAGCTAACAGGTTGTTTACAAGGAATAGGGGGGCTAAAATTGAGGAACAAAACATGTATTTGGCCCAATTTTTTGTGAAATCCGCAAATACCCTTTATTGTTAAGCATTTTCCACTACAAATTGAAGTGGATCTGTGTTGTTATAAAGAGTAAAGTTTAGGTGCTGCCGATAAAATTTATCCCCAAATGGCCCAAACCAAAACTTCTGCATCATATCAGCCAGGAGTGTTTTTTTCCTTTAATTTGGTTTGTTACTTATTTTTTTTATCCACTCCAGTCTCATAAAAACAATCAAAACTAATCATGTTATTATTATTGTCTCACCAGAAGCAATTGAGTGCAGTCTCTGTTGATTATAACAGAATTTTGCGTATAACAATGCACAGCTTTCAATGTCGTATTTGTTATATGGAATAGTTAGCAATAGTATCTTTATTATTTACAGCATTGGGTCATTCATAATTTTAACTTATTATCTATCAAAAAAATTGTTTTACAAAATTCTGCCCCACTTTTAGCATTCCATAAGCTTTATTTGTTAAAAAGAATATATATTAAAATAACTAATTTTACCTGACAGATGCTGTTTTTGTCAATAAACATGTATCCCAAATCCCATCACAAGAAAATTATATTAATTTACCTAGTTTATAGGACTTCCTACATTTCATTTAAGTGTTTTATATGATAATTTTAACATATATTTATATTAATATATTAAGAAAATAATTAATTTCTATAAGAATCTAAAGAAATTTGATTAAATAGAGGAAATTTTTTTTCTAAACCGAATTCAATGTACCAAGCTTATAAAATGTAAGTGGCAATGTAACTTTAATTGCATTGAAAGGAAAAATTATAAAGTATGAAAAAATAAAAATTGTAATTGACTTGGTTCATGATATTTGATCGTGGAATGAGTTTAGACAAGTATTTTTATCATTTTTAGTTTTAATGTTTTGTTTCTGCAAAAATTGTGTTTCAGTTAAAGATTTCATTAAATAAATATACTAAATTATATTAAATTATATGAGATGTTTATTTATTTGTATATGAAGTATAAATGGTTTTTTTTCTCTTAAACTTCATTTTGTTTCTGAACGCCTAATTCTGAGTACTGATTAATTTGAATTCGAATAATATAAAAACCTATTAAGAGATGATTTTTCTAATATAATTCTCTCCATTCCCAATTTAGAATTGAACTCTTAAACTTGAACTCTTAGAATCGAACTCTTAAACTTGAACTCTTGATCATTGCTTAAGGTCCAGCTCTAGCTCCAGCGCGTAATCTCGCTGGACCAAATATTCACTTGTATAAATGGTTTATAATTTTTTTTTTTTAAAAAATTGATTTCTTCTTGATTTTCAACTAATATGTTAGCTATTCATTTCCGTGTATGTAATTGACTGCACACTCATTAAAAAAATAAAAAAGACTGCAAAGGTTATGAATTATTTGCATTGTCTTTTTTTTAGAAAGTGAGGTAACAAGCGTACACCCACCATTCAAAAACAATCATAGAAGCCAATATGTTCATCATTTCCTAACAAATCATAAGCTATTGTTAAACTCCATCGAACATTATTTATGAAGGCTTTTTTACCGTAACAATTTTAATTATTACTGAACAAGAAAATTAAAATGATAATTATAAGTGTAAAAACTCTTTCTAATCCTAATTATCAGGAAAAAAATTCCTTGGCATTAAAGTGAGTGTAAAACTAATATTAGTACAGGTACAAATTCCTTTGATTAAAAAAAAAATACAAGTAAAAATTCCTTTGCTTCTAGCAGTAACTGAAGTTTTGCAGAAGCTGATAAATAAATAAGGAATGATGGAAAATTGACATATTGGTGGACTGCTACCATCCTTTGATCTTCATGTTTAGTAGTTCAACACATTATTTATTTTTTTATTTTACTTTTACATGTTAAAGCTGTCTGCATTGCAACTATATTTCTCTCTCTTTCCGTCCGGTCAAATAGGCTTTAGACTCCAATGCTACGTTATTATATGTG
>CANUEY010527410.1:0-11468 GCA_948099555.1 Croton setiger
TAATCTTAATTATAACGACAATGGTATGTTTTAACACAAGCAATGCAGATTGTCGAACCATGTGTTTTATGACATGCCGACAGCAAACTAGGGGAAGCGTTGCAGCCTGTATGTCCGAATGTGAAAGAATATGCAGTTCAAATTTTTTTGATAGCAGCCAAAGTTTTGATTTCTCCCACATGCCTTCTTCAAACAGTGTTCAACCTAAGCAATAAGTCCAGACTCGTGTATCCGGTCTAGATAAATATTTACCACTTATCAATCTTATAGCTTTATCAAAAATACTCAATGCCTGTGGATCATATTTAATATCTTGTAAAAAAATTCTCGATAATTTTACCAAACTACCACTGTCTTTTATTTTTGCATAACCTAAATGCCTGTGGATCATTTTTATTTAAGTTAATAATAATTAAAAACATGTTTCTGTAAATGCTGTAACTATTAAACAAGTTGATGGAGTATCATTTACATATACAAAATGGCTTTAGATTTTTTTTTTCAACTCCACTTACTTCTTCTAATACTAAAAGAGTAGTTAGTATTTTTTAAAGAAAGCAAGAAATAAAGAGCTTAAAAGAAAATTACATATCAGAATAACAAATAAGCAATGTTTAAAAAAAATACATACATATAATGGAAAGGTATATACTCTCGGCCGAAACTAACTTCTGCTCAACCCAAAAAAATTGTTTTTAGATTATAATATTAGATCATATTATGTGTATTTTAAATTTACAATAATTTATTTAATTGTTAATTTTAGAGAAAATTGCCCGAATCATTTATTTTTATATGAATAGAAAAAAAATTTTAAAAATTTAGAAATCATCAACATATGATCTAAAAATGCAGTATCATGATTATCATTTATGAATTTAATATAATTTTAGTGTATAAATTAAATATTTTATAAATTTTTTATGGGCAGTTACGAGTAGTGGTGACCATAGGCCGGTTCAGCCCGAAAAAACCAGCGGTTTTGGTCCGTTTAACCGTAACCGGACCGGCCTCGAATCAAAATCGTAAAACTTGGACCAGAACTGTAGAACGGGCGTTCCGATTCAGGTTCAAAAATTTTTGAACCATGACCCGCCATAAATCAGAACCGCCTGCACACTGTCCAAAAAACCGCCCGTGAACTGCCGATTCGAACCATTAAACCACCTGTCATAAACCGCCGGTTAAGCGGCCCGACAAGGAACAATTAGTTACCAGTCCAATCCCGGTGACATCATCCGTTGAATCGTGGCTCGCCGGGCTACAGTCCGAACCCGGCCAGTAGCCATCTCTAGTTACGAGAGTCTGGTCAAGTCCTATCAGCGCCCAATTACCATATAATTTCTATCAATATTTGTTTAGTAGTATTGGAGAATAAATTTTGTTTTACATAATGAAAGCGAGATAGAATTAAAATAATATTGAGAAAGAAATTTCTTTTCAGGATATATGTCAACTATTGTCGTAATGACTGACTAAAATGTTAACTTTCTGCGAATCCTAAAATTTGCTCAGTTCATAATGAACAATTAGATTGACTAAGGTTTAGGGTGACAAAATTGTTCTTCCTTTGATTAAAATATATATATATATATATATATATTTTAATATATATATATATATATATATTTTAATCAAAGGGAGAACTTTTTTTTTGGTTAGATTAGTAGAGACGGGTATTTTTATATCACAAGAGACATATGTAAAAGAGATTTTAAAGAAGTATAAGATGGCAAATTACAATCCTGTTTCAACACCAATGGTACCAGAAGCAAAACTCTCGAAGTTCGATAGAGGAGAACGTGTCGATGCGAGTAAATATTGGAGTTTGATAGGAAGCCTTCGCTATCTCACATGCACAAGGCCAAATCTTTTATTAAGTGTCGGCATTTTGAGTTGGTTCATGGAGGAGCTAGTTTATTCTCATTGGAAGGCGTTGAAGCGAATCTTACGGTACATCCAAGGAACGATGTCACTTGGGTTATTCTACTCAAAAGCAGAAGATTAAAAATTGTTTCGTTATTCTGGCAGCGATTTGTGTGGAGATATAAACGATTGGAAAAGTACCACGGGATATGTGCTCTTTGTGGGAGATACTGCATTTACTTGGCTTTCAAAAAAGCAACCGATCGTGACACTCTCGGCGTGTGAAGCTGAATATATTGCAGCATCTTGGTGTGTATGTCATGTTATATGGCTTAGAAAATTGTTGAGCAAGATGGAGCTAAAGCAACAAGGTGCAATCGTGATTCAAGTTGACAATAACTTAGCAATTGAGTTAGCAAAGAACCCAATGAACCATGAAAGAAGCAAACACATCGATTGTTTTCACTTTATCCAATATCATGTTAAGGAAAGGAAGTGTGGAATTGATGCATGTGGCAAGTCAGGATCAAGTTGCGGATATCTTCACAAAACCGCTACCGAAAGTATATTTCGACAAATTCAAAAAGATGATTGGCATAACGGATGGTAGAAGTATTTAAGTTTATGGGGGTATTCTGCTGAATAAATATTAAATACTGTTTTTAGTGAGTCTTAAATTTAGAAGTTAATAAAGAAAAATAAAAGATCAAGAGTCTTTATAGATGAAAGGTCAAGAGGTGATATTCTTTTAATAGGATTTTATTGTTTCTGTTTGTATAATGTCTATATAAAGGCATTGTTGATTTTGTTTGAAATATGACTCAAAGTAATATATAAGAGTTAAACATTCTTTTAGTTTCGATTTAAGTTATCATATTTTTGTCTCTCTAATCTTTTGAATGTATATATTATGATGCAGGATTTCGGCTATAACTTTGAAGAACCATATTCGATTATTTTTCAAGGAAATAGCATTCCAAATTGGATTCAACATCAAAACATTCAATTAAGTTCCATTACTTCCAAATTGGTGTGAAAATTTCCTGGGTTTTGCATTTTCTGCTGTCCTTCTAATTGGTTTAGGAGTTAAAATAATGTAAAATGGGTGAGAATAAAATGTCAATTCCAATTCAATGTGGGGTTCGACTACTATACGAATGCGATATTGGGTTTATGCAGGTGCCAAATGATATGTGACAAATTAGCATATGCCTAATATATGTGTTTTTGTAGGTAAATTTATATGCTTTTAAATTAAATTCAATTACTTATAATTTTGATATTTGCCTTATATTTTAATTAATAATTGTTTTCAGGACAAAATTTATAGAGTTGGTGTAAAATTGGTGCAAATTATACTATTTATCAAAAGGGTGTTGTCACTGGTAGTGAAAATAAAGAAAAGCTTTCGTCACTAGTAGAGAATCATTTCACTAGTCAAGCATGTAAGTTCATTGCTCTAGTCACTAGTAGAGAATCGTTTCACCAGTCAAGCACGGAAGTTCATTGCTTCTGAAGTGTCTTCTAGAATAGACATGACCCAGTTACAAACTATTTTCATATTGTGATAGATTCCTAATAAGTAGTCTTGTATATAATAAATGTGTACATAGTGCTCCACCCTCTTACTTAACCATTATATTGGATAAGTGTTAATTTTTATCAGGATAAAACATATAGCTTAGATAAGCACCAAGATGAATCCATTGTTGTGAGGACGAGAAGGAGGAGGAGAAAGATGAAGTTTCTGAAATTCCTATCTCCAAACATGATGAGGAAATAGACTGAGTTATTTTGCTTTGTCGAGAAGAGGAAAAGGGGAACCAAATGGACGACACAGACATCATGGTCCATTCCTACAACCATGTTTCTTATAGGAAGACGCCCAAAAAAAAAAAGAAAGTAATTACTAGAATAATTGTATTATTATCAATAGTAATTAAGCCAAACAGGTATTCATTTACATGTCCGGATATTAATTAATGTTCATGTTTATGGGCTTTGAGACGTCATACCTGTTCATTTGTAATCTTTTTGATCTTTCAGGAAGAAGTGAATTAAATCAATTTCAACTAGGAGAAATATATAAAATACAGGTTTGAAAAGTACTGGTCAAGGAAGCGTAAACTTTTCCAATCAATACTTTCTTTAGACACTGTAATGTAGAGAAAAAATTGGATTTTTATCAAGATTTTTTAATATATTGAGTTTTTTGCTTGGTATTCTATAAGATTTTCATATCATATTGGAGCAGAAGCATAAATCAGTAATGGAGAAAAGTGGAACTGAAGAAAATACAAGCAACAGAAACAACAACCAAGAAAGAAGAAGAAGATGATGATGAGCAACGACCAAGAAAATACAATTCTTTTAAAACTCCTATTGGATGAAAATGTGTTTATAAAGTGAAGTTGAAGTCTGATGGAAGTGTTGAAAGGTATAAAGCAAGGTTAGTGGCAAAAGGCTATACTCAAATAGAAGGGTTAGATTTTTTGGAGACATTCTCCCAAGTGGCTAAAATGACTACAATTAGAATGCTTTTGGCCATAGCTGCTGCAAACAACTGGCATTTACAACAGCTAGACGTAAATAATGCATTCTTTCATGGAGATTTATTGGAGGAGGTGTACATGAAACCACCCCCAGGGCTGGACATTCCTACAGGAAAAGTATGTAAGCTGCAGAAGAGTTTGTATGGTTTGAAGCAAGCTAGTAGGCAGTGGTTTTCAAAATTAACCACTTTTCTGCTTTCGAGTGGATATAATCAGTCTCATTCTGATTATTCCTTATTTACTCATCAACAAGGAGAAAAATTTACTGTCCTTTTGGTTTATGTTGATGATATCTTACTCTCTGGAAACAACATCACAGAAATCACCAGAATCAAAACACTGTTAGATAACAGATTTAAAATTAAGGATCTGGTAAATCTCAAGTTTTTTCTGGGGATGGAAGTTGCTAGAAATAAACAAGGTATATATCTTGGCCAAAGAAAATATGCCTTGGAGTTATTAATAGAAACTGGTTTTCTTGGGGCAAAACCAAGCTCTACACCAATTGACTATCATAACAGTTTAAGTTCTGAAGGGGGAGTTCCAATTTCAGATGTTTCTGCTTATAGGCAATTAATTGGCAAGTTGCTTTATCTCACTAATACAAGGCCAGACATAGCCTTCACAGTGAATAAACTTAGCCAATTTGTTGCCTCACCAAACAACAGTCATCTTCAAGCTGCTCATAAACTGCTCAGATACATTAAAGCTGCCCCTGCACTTGGATTGTTCTTTTCTTCATCATCTCAACTTGTTCTTAAAGCATATTCAGATAGTGATTGGGCTGGTTGTTTGGATACAAAGAGATGAATTACAGGTTATGCTATTTATCTTGGCAACTCATTAATTTGCTGGAGGTCTAAGAAACAATCCACAATATCAAGATCTTCTGCTGAGGCAGAATATCGAGCTTTGGCAACTGTCACTTCGAAGCTTCAATGGCTATCATATCTTTTACAAGATTTCAGAATAACTTGTTCAACACCAATTTCTGTTTACTGTGATAATCAATCTGCATTACATATTGCTGCCAATCCCACATTTCATGAAAGAACAAATCATATTGAGATAGACTGTCATGTTGTTCGTGAACAAGTTCAACGAGGACTCGTTCATCTTCTTCCTATCAAAACAGAACAACAGCTTGCTGATATATACACAAAAGCTCTTACTCCACAACTGTTTCGTGCTTTCATTCTCAAGTTGGGCCTATGCAATCCGATGTCTCCAGCTTGCGGGGGTATTGGAGCAGAAGCATAAATCAGTAATGAAGAAAAGTGGAACTGAAGAAAATACAAGCAGCAGAAACAACGACCAAGAAAGAAAAAGAAGATGATGATGAGCAACGACGCCGTTCTTCATTAATGTAAAACGATGACGTTTACATTAATGAAGAAACAAGAAAGAATGAAGAAGATATGATGCGGTGCCATTTTATTTTAATGAAGGAAACATTACAGAAGCATCACGTGATCTTCTCCTTTATTTCTCCTTTCTTCTCTCATTCAAAATCTGTTAAGGTGGTTGCAGACATGCCAACTCAGCAAACTACTTCATGTGAATATTCAACCAACTTGATAGATGTTGTTGCTAATCCAAATCCATTACTCTGTTTTCCATGTCAAATTGTAGAATTTTTGTTTTGTTCATTTTTGTTCAAGCTGTTCATCATTTTGTAATTTTCTGCAACAATTCTATTCAGTTTAATCAAATTTCATTTCAATTCTCAATTCTTATTATATCATAACGTATTTCTTGTTTTAATGTAAGATTATGGAATATTAAATTATTTATATAAATAAAAACATAAAATTAAACTCTATAATAATTTAATCATTTTATAATTTTATTCATTTTGTAATTTTTATTTTTAATTTAAAATCAGCACATTGAACCACTATTAAAATTTTTTTCATCTGAAATAATAGGCATGAGTAAATTATTAGAAGGGTATAAAAATTCTAAAGAAATGTATAAAATTAAAATTTTCATATTATAACTTTCTTTTTCTTATTTTGAACATCGATTTTAAGATTTTAGAATTATTTCATAAAATTAACATTGTCTTGTTGAATTTTATTTAACGTAATATTCTTTCTTTATCTTAATCATATTTATATGATGTCTTAATATTATAATTATATTAATGGTGGTAGTCAAGCAAAAGCAAGAGCAGTAACAGTAGTAGTAGCAGTACAGGAGGCCATTGGCCGGTTTGGCCTGCCAGTTCTAACCTGTGGCCGAACCGGCCCGGTTCGCTGCCAAACCGTGACCGGTCGAACCAGAACTGTAACCGGTTGGTCGACGGTCTGATTCAAGTTTCAGGTTCAACAAAATTTCAAACTATAACCACCATAAACTGTGAACTATTCCTGAACCATCCAAACTATCTAATTAACCGTAAATTTAATTGAATATTTTGGTTCAACCCGCCGATTAACCGGCTAACTGCGGTCCGCCGGTTAACCGGCCCGACAGTGCAGCGGGCCAGTTTCGATTTCTCTTCACCTCAATCCGTAGCTCGGTGGGTTGCGACCTGTGGCCACCATTAAGTGGCAGTAACAGTAGCAATAGTGATGGTAATTATAGTAGTAGTAGTTATAGTACCAGCAGCAACAGCAAGAGCACTAGATGCAACAGTAGCCATAACAATAGTTGAATCATAATTTTTAACCATTCAATATTATAAGATAGTTAAATAACATTTTCTAAATTATTATAATAAAGCAATAAAAGTTTCTCTTTATTTTAAATAATATTTTTTAAGTTTTGTCAAAAACACTTTATAAATACTATTTTAAATCTCTTGATGATATTTTAAGAACATGTATTACTAATGTCAAACAACTCTAATATTATTTTTATTGAATTAATTGATATAAATATTTTATAATTTTATTCATGTTTTAATTTTGAGAATCAAAATTAAATATTGAATCATATTATTTAGTTTTAATTTTGATTCCTTATATAATTGTTAACTCATCCATTATTATTTTCTCAATTTATATTTGTCCTGTTACATTCAAAACCAATTTCTATTAGTTGTGAAAGTAATGAGTTGTAAATTTTTTTTTTTTTTGTTTAGTAGAAGTTGACCTTATAGCAAATCACTAATCTTATATTATTATCTTGAAAATATTATAATTTCAATTTTTTATTCAATTTAAATACTTTTTATTTTATAATTATGTACCTAACATTTCATTTTTTATTTTGCACAATATAAAATTTACTTATTTTAAATTCTTTATGTTATCTATAAAAAGTTATATTTTTTAAATAAATTTGTATTTTATTTTAACTATCTTAAATTGCTATTATCAAATTTCACTCTTAAATTAAATATTATAATGAATGAATATACGGATGACAAAATGACAATTAAGATGAGCTAAATTAGTTAGGAAATAAAAAAATTTTAAGGATTGAAGAGAAGAAAATAAGAAGAAAAGCTTTATAGTAATTTCGATATTAATCAATTCTCCGTCTACTTCTCCAATTGATTCTACTAATCAAATACTTGATTACAATGGTGTAATCTAAGTTTTATATCAAACTTAGAGGTTTCAACATTAACTCTTGAAACCTTTACAATAATGGAACGCAAAAATGAGTTTTGTAAGGCTCATTTCACAATCTATTCACTAAAAATTGATTACAAGAATAAAAATAAATGAAAGAGTTTGTTATACAAATTAATGTATATTAATGAGTTGTTCGGTAACCTCTTAATAGCTGAAGGAAAGTGTATCTATAGGCATTTCAATCCTTCTAGCCGTTAGACAAAGTCTACTTTTGTCTAAATGTTGCAGGCGCTACCAATGACCGTAGTGGGTGCGACAACTGAGCCTTACAATGGCTATGTGAACGTCAGCTTTTGTGCCAATAGGAGCATGCCATGTCAGTTTTTATCCGATATGAGTTTAGTGCGCATGACACTGCTCCGTTCTGTGAGTAAATCTTTTGCACTGAAAGCAAACATATTCTTAACGTATTATAGCAAGCATGACTCTCTGAATTTGAAAATATCTATTCGCTGATTGTATATCGCAGGCGCTACAATTTTGGTAACCGTCGCGACTATGCTATTTTCATTGAACCTCTTCTGGACTGGGCGTGACAACTTTATTTCAAGGGTAGCGACACAATATGAGACAGATTTTTGTAGACTTCAATTTTTTACTCCTAGTTGTTTTAACTATAGGAAACCTGCACATAACACTTAGTAGATCATTAAAAACTTTAAAAAACTCATTATGTTTTATCAAACTTGAAAATAAGGGCATTTACAATTTTGCTATATATTCAAGCAGATATATTGGTTATGCAGATTGGGCATTTGGGGTTGGAGTTGTAACTATGCTTCTGGGTCTCTTGTTTCTTATGGCTGGGAATATATAGAGACTGAGTACAAATAAACTAGGCTTGTCTATAAAAAAACTTTGCATATGAAGGTGCATTCTCATTGTTCATACAAACCAACCTTCTTCTTCTTGTTGGTTCACTTGTCATGCGCTGTGGTGTTTGGTATTAACTCTTTTAATTTAAGAGCTTCTTTTAGTTTTTACTTTCGGGAAAAAGTTGCGTCACTGCTCAGTTCGGTTCTGAATGGGTTCGCATACCAATCCGTTCCTTTCTGTTCGGTTCGGTTGACGAGTTTTCACACCCCTAGCATGCTTACATGGGTTATATGTTTTATCCTCTTGAAAGCTAGTTTCCTTGTTCGCTTCCTGCATGAAGTAATTGTCAACAATTATACTAGCAATTACTTTTTCATTTCTTTTCTTGAACTTTGAAGAATATATAGTGTTCCTAAATGGAACATCACAAATAGTTGCAGGAATGTACCGTGACGTCTGTCCTCTACAGAAGAGTTCAATGTTGTTTCATTTGGTTCTTGTCTTCTTCCTCTTCTCGACTCGCGTTTTTTTTGGACAGAGCAAAATAATTCAGTCTTCTGCCTCAAGTTCAGATCATCTTTCTCCTCCTCTTCTTCGTCTTTGTCCTCGCAACAATGGATTCAACCTCATGCTGACCTGGGCTATATGTTCTGTCCTCTTGAAAGCTAATTTCATCTTTGGGTTCCTGCATAAAGTAATCATCGCCTTCGTACAGTAGTCGAACCACACATTTCTGAATTCTGGAAGACAATGGATTCAACCTCATGCTGACCTTGGCCAAAACTAATTTCTGCTTGACCCAAAAAAATTGTTAAAATATTTAGTACATGTGTTTAAATGATTTGCAGTATACTATTATTAGATCATATTATGTGTATTTTAAATTTGAAATAATTTATTTAATTGTTAGTTTTACGAAAATTACCCAAATCATTTATTTTTATACCAATAGAAAAATTTGTTTAAAAATTTAGAAATTGTCAAAATATTATCTAAAACTGCAGTATCATCTATGAATTTAATATAACCTTAATATATAAATTAAATATTTATAATTCTTTTATGGGCAGCTAAGAGAGCATCGGCCAATACCTATGAGCGCCTTTTTATGATACAAATTCTATCAATATTTTTTAGAATATATTTTGTTTTTAACAATGCAAAGTGAAATAGAATTAAAATAATATTGAGAAAGAAATTTATTGTAACTTTGTGCTAATCCTACAATTTGCTCAGTCCAAAATGAACAATTAGCTCGATCCAAACTGATACCAATTGAAATGATGAGTCTATTTTGAGCTCCATCAAATTGAGTCATTTTAATTAACTAGTTTTTAACTCATTTTATATTTTCATTATTGATGTAGTGTTAATTTGATTAATTATATATTGATAGTAATAAAATTTATATAAAAAATAATAAATTATTATCTGAGTATCATTAATTATGTTATGAATAAATGACTTAACTGAAAAGATTAATAAACTCCTTAGACTAAGATATAATTTTACTTTAATGTTCATCTTATTCATCTCATTTCTCTGAACCCTAATCTTGAAATTCTGACATTTTAACCAACCGTCGCATTTGTCGCCGTTCTTATGTTTTGAACATATTCATCTTTTCCAGCGAACGTCTTTCTGCAACTTCAAGATTTCAGTAAAAACACCACGAGAATGACATAGAATCTTATTGATAGACAAATCTTGACGAAAATCAACTAGAAATTATCTAAATCATGTCAATAACTAATTGTTTCTAAAGTTTTAGATGGCGACGTTGCCAAAAAAATCAATTGAAATTTTTTTTGACTTCTGATGGTCCGACGAATATTCTTAGGATACCGTGTAACATCTTGATAATTGAGTTATTGGATTTAAAATATCAAGTCGGTTCAGATCAAACCAATGAGATTGAAAACATTTAAATCTTAAGTGGGATAGAAAAGATGTAATTAAAATAATTAATAAAATAGGATCTGATTGAAATAAATAATAAAGTTGAAGTATCAAATAAGTAATAAGTCAAGCATGAGACACCAAATGAAATGGATAATTATCAAATACAAATCAGAGTTGAAACAGAGAACACCATGAATGTTCTCCATTCTTCCTCATTTCTTCATTTTTTCATCACTTCTTCTTTTCTTTCTGCCGTGTATCTTCCTCAACATCTTCTATCTATTTTCTTCAACTAACTTTCAATCTCATAAATAATTATACATCATTAAGCATATAATTAACATCTAGTAAGTTATTCTTATCTTTTTGCAAAAATGAATGGAAGGATAAATAATGAAACGGTAATAAAATTTAGAATTTAGAGACTAAATAACTCTAATGTATGAAATAATGACTTTTAAATTGTCATATTTTATTACCATATGAGAATTAATTAATGGATGTATAATGTATAAATTTGTGTGGCTGAAGTAAGTCTACACTAGTGAGAAGTTTTGGAAAAGTATATTGCGTGTATGTGTGTAAAGAACAAATTACCCACATAACATAATTGATTGAAGTTGCCAAGAACTTAACAAAATGCAACCAAATTAGCTTCTCACACCTCCATAAATTTTGGTCAATTTTATTTGCAACTTTGAATGTAATTTGTGGAAGAGCATATACATCTCCTTAATATGCTCAA
>CANUEY010527541.1:0-22779 GCA_948099555.1 Croton setiger
AGAGACTGGATGTTTAGAATGAATTAGAAGAAGAGAACTTGAATGCATTTATTCTATCAATGTAGCTATTTATACAGGTTTGAGATTACATGTGAAGTAACAAATTATCTAATCTGTACAATTCAAATAGTTCTAAATGAAATTCAAATTTGTTTCTCCTTATCTTCTGTTACTGCTTATCTTTGACTCTGTTTTACACCAACTAGCGTATTCGACTGAATTTTCGGCGGTGATCATCCTTTCCTTCGGCTGATTGTAAAAGAGCAATGGATGAGAGTTGGTTGTTTGATGATGTGCGAAGTTAACATCTTTTTCATCGTTGTTCCTTGCTTGTGCCGGAAAAAAACGTCGGCTCTCTCTCTCTTCAGCCATCGGAAATAACATCAATGAAACTAAATAACTACATAATTTAAAGCTCTCCTCACAAGAATTTTAACAGTATTCTTGAATGTTATTGATGACCACCGCAGATTGGTGAAAAGTTGTTTGAAAGTGCTACAACCTGTTTTGCCCATGTATTCGACCCGATTGATTCTCCTTTTTCCGACCAACAATCAATAAGGCATAGGTATCAATGGACTCGTTAGAGCTCAAGGTGTCTCATGTGGTGTTCGTTTCCTTATTTGGCCATTGGAGCTGTTTGAGACAAGCTCAATAGTGCAACAACATACTCTCTCTCTGTCTCGATAAACTATAATATAATTTATTTATTATCATTTTAATTATTAATTTTTTGATGAATTAATAAATTTTAATAAAAATTATAATAAAGAGTGTGTAGTTTAATAAAAATCGCGACAAATGCCAAATTGAGCTGATTCACCAAATTTGAGGCCTAATTTAAAGGGGCCTAATTTAAAGGGGAAAAAGATTATTTGTCATTTTAAACATCAAAATCAAGTTCAATTACAAAATTGAGCATTTTCCTATAAAAAATTGCCATTTCTGTTGCATAAGGTTTTAAGAGAGGGATGAATTCCATAAGTTTCAATTAAATAATATAAGGAATTATTTATAGCAACTTGGAGGTAGGCCTTAGGATTATGTGGCTATTACTTCTCATAGTCTAAATCATGTTACAAACTAAAACCCCACTCCGAAAAAAAATAATTGTACTTGTTTGCTCAAAGAAAACGAAAGCTACTTGTCAAATTTTTCTGTCAGTTCGGCCATTGAATTTTAGGACAAAAAATACGAATGTGGGCTCAATGACAAAGGACCACTTCTAATTATAAACAGTTTACAAACAAATTATAAACATTTTATAAACAAAAACAAAAGATAATCATTTCAAAGTGAAATTAATACAACCATCTTAAAAACTAAAAATATAATTACATTTCAAGACTTGAAAATTGATCATTCTCTAATATTATCCCATGTTCCTAACTCCCACCCGCTATGAGTTCAATCAATTGGAGTATCTATAATGTGCAAGCACAATAATGCCTACTTTGGCAAATTTGAAGAACAAACATATTAAATGGCTTACAGATAAGAACATTTAATTTTCATTTTGAGACACAATTACATATGGATTTTTTTTATTTTAAATAACAAATTTATTTATTATATTTCTAATAAAATATAATTATATTTCACAAAAATGTTATTATATTTCACATTGTGCATGTTTTGAATGTGACCACTTTTTTTTTTTTAAAAAATGCATCATATAAAAATATTATTATACGTGTACCTGACAAACTGCAACGCAAATTGATAAGTAGCTATCTGAGGACCTACTTTTTTAAAAAACAACGTTTTCATAATTGTCTGTTTATAATATAATTTTGGCGCATGAGAACACTTTTTTTTTAATTGTTATTTGATATAATTGCTCTCATATTTCATGTTGAATTATTGGCTTTAAGTCTTGGTGTTTTATACAACATCAACAATCAATACTTTTACAGCCAACATGTCTATTTACATTGGTGGATGAAGAGCTATAGAAGTAAAGATAGAAAATTGGATTTCATGTCAGCAATTGCAGAGACAAAAAAAAGATATAAATGAACTGATTGCAAAAGAAAATTCTGAATAGAATCTGATGAACACAAACTAAGCTAAACACCCCCTTACGGATTATGGATGAAAGAAGAATAATAGACAGGAAAGATTAGTTTTTTTTTTTCCCAATCGCTAAGTCTAATTTATGAATACATCAGGAAAATGAATGCTTCCCACAAGCTTCTCTTTGCTGCTTTCACTACATCTTCCTTTGCCATTATACAAATACTAGGCAAACAAAACTATAGTGAAAGGAGCAAAAAGAAGCTTGGGAAGAGAGGACTGACTTCCCTTCTACTAGGGAAATTAAAAAGGGCAAAAATAAAATCAATTTATCCAAAAACAAACACTTTTCTAGCTTTTTTTTTCCTCATGCACAATCTACTTCACCTACAAAATGTACATCTTTTTGAAACATTTTAAAGCTTCAAAAACCATGTGCAGTCACTTATGTTAGTAGGCTCAACTGGTCTTGGTCTCGAGTCAAAACGAGCGCTTTTCTTTGTAACCACACGTTATTGTCCGATCATCTACATACCGGTCAGTCTTTTCACGTACACTTCTGATCCCTACTTTGTAGATATCTCTCATGGTACCTTATTGCTTTTTGTGGGGCGATAACCTTCAAAGCACCATGGACACACTTGCGATATGAGAAGTCCTCAATCGTCCCATCTGTTCTTACCACTGAAAAGCAGCGTGAATCTTTGAATTCTGGATGATTTACAACCTTTCAAAAAGCAGGAGAAATGAATCAAAGTCTATTTTACTGCAACTATAGTAAAAAAAAAAAAAGGCACATTGAGATAAATACGGAAATTTAACATCCCTTTGGAACATAACATTTGAAGGAAATCAACTTCCTGGTATAATTTTCATGTACCTTGATATCTTTTGCTCCCATTCCAATTTTCTCCTCTCGCCGCGGATGGAAATATAAAGCACTCATCAATGTACACTTGTCAGCTTCATTTAATTGTTCATCTACCGGGTACCTACATTTAGTGCAGTTAAAGATCTAAAAGGGCAATCTATAACTGTTTTTCCAGAAAGAAACAATAGAAATAAGAAGTTCAATATTTGTTATGATGATGACAAGGGCCAGCTTAGAATTTTAAGTGTCATATTTGTGAAGAAATTAGCAATTCATCATAACACAAGCAAGGAATACCGTACTTGTTCAATATTTTGCTCAGTGCCTGAGACAGCCTGTGGATATCATCGTATGTAAGCAACCTTCTTAAGCTTTCCAATGTTCCTTTAGGGAAAATTTTTTCTGTATTGAATTCAAACTGAGGATTGCATTTTTCAGCTTTTAAGCTCCAAGTTAAAGGTACTTCGGTTTCGTATTGCTTCTCAGTACTTAATTTGCTACCCAACATGTCATACACATCTACTGGCTTTGAAAGTTCAAATCCCTGGTTGGTAAAGATGAACACACACAAAAATGTTAGAACAACGAAACCAAATATTAGTAGTGTGGATTCAAATAGTAGTTGATGTGACTCAGGCTCTCTACTTCCAAAACCAATTCAAATCCTGTTTATGACACTAAACTTAGAGATATTTTGCAAGCCACCTTGTTAGGAACAAGGATGTAAGTTTACCTTCCCAGAATAGACAATATCAAACTTCCCAGTCCCAACAGGAGGAGTCTTTCCCCATGCCAAAGCATCCAAGCTTCCTTGAAGATTATCCGTGACCCCTTCCTTAGCAGCTCTCATAAAGCTATTACCTGGACTCTGCAACAAATCTCCGAGTATAACCATCTCCTGTGCTTGAGATAACCAATGAAAGGTAATAAGAAAATAGAAGTGTGTAACGGGTACTAACTGCGAAGCATGCTTGCACAAATGGTGAAAGGACTGATGAGTGTTCCCTTTGCCGTTTCCAGCCTTTCGCATTCAGACCTACGAACTCACCTGTAACTGAGAGACAATCTGCGACAAGAATCAAATGCTCAGGCAGCACGCTCTTGCCAACATCAGCTATTGCAGACTCCAAATTCTGGTTTACAAATTAGAATAATCTATGTATCAATTGAAATTTGGAAATCAGAATCATATGCAAAGAACATTAAGAAGTCTCGAGTAACACACATTGAGGAAAAATTCCCATCCAGCATTTATGCCATAGGCCAAACAGAAATCGCGTATATTGTCCGGGTGACTACGTGTCCAATCAATTATATCCATAACAGGAATACAGTGATCCACAAGTAAGTTCCAGAGTCTTGTTTTGTCAGAGCTTCCTGACATTGAAACCTTCAAGTAGAGCTCGCCATTGGGACGATTATGCGACTTTTGTGTTCTTGGCCATTCGTTCCACAAAATATCCACCTTCTTTACCTCCCTTAATCCTAGCCACCAAATAAGAAACCAGTAAAATGAAAGCAAACATGTCCGCTACCTAAAATCTTCAAATTACTTGCAAGCAGGGAGAATATACACACTATAAAATAAAATAATTCTTTTAACGAAAGAGTGCAAATCAAACTTTCAGCTATCAAGCTCACAAAAAGAAGATAAATAAACAAGATAAAAAACTTGTTGCCCTGCCAACCTTTCAGAACTGTTTCAAGAAGGAAAGGAATCATCTGGTCTCGAATTGCCTCCAATGGGATAGATGAGTTCTTCCCCTTCTCGATTGCAGTAACAGTTATACATTCTGTATCTTCTTTTTCCTTATGATTGTCAGCAACAGAACAGTTCCTGAAATTTAATAAACCAGGTGAAAAAAAGAGTAGCGCTTAACCCAAAAGTAAAAGGTTTTTATACATTTTATGATGCCACAAGACCAGAGGGATCTGCAAGTGATGAATGATAAATGTTTTAACTCTTTCAACAGCATGCAGCAAAATTTCCTATGCTACCTCAGGAAAACCCAAAGAAAAAAAAAAAGAATTATTGATGTAGAATAAACTAATGCTCCAATTTTCTTAAAAACAGCTCCACCACAAGTACAGTTGCATTGCTTTATTTTGGAATCCAATACATTGGCAGAAGATATGCATAATTCCATTTTTGCCATTTATAATTCATGGCTGTATTGCAGGCTTACAATTTATAATATTGCTGTAACAAATGACATAATAAAAACTATTTTTAAGACACCGGATATAGATTTGAATTAAAGAAGAAATCCATTCATTCTAACCAGCATGGAAAATGGTACAATGATTCCGACTACAACTGTACCTTCAGATGATCTAGGTAAGAGTAAAACCATATATACAAGACATCACTCAATTTCTATTCTGTGTAGCTTATCCAAGGGGATAAGCACCAAATAAAAAGAATTAGAACTCATATAAAACATTGTATATCTTTATTCTATATTTTATCAAACTCTCATTTTGTAGCTGCTGCACAGCTCCTTATTTATGTTGGAGCTATAAATGTTTAATTCTATTTGCCATGATGTTCATGAATGGTTCAGAATATTACAAAGATTTGATATTTTTTAGGCAAATGAATTCCATTTCAGTGTTTAAAACATATCACTACTATCCGCAATCTTGGGTGGGTGATGGCAAAGGATGAGAATAGCTTACTCGCACGTTATTAGCACATTTGGCAGCGCTGTTTGTGATTTACATTGCTTACGCAGGACATCCATTATGGAACTCGTCCTTATACTTCTGTTTTTCATAATTTCCTGAAAAAAAACTCAAACTTTTTATAACAAATAGAATTCAACATGGACATAGAAAAGAACTAAATATTAGAATTATATTACCTTGTATACATGAAAATGGCAAACCCAAGGACTGAAACGTGTTTTGCTGTCCGAATGTGGGGTAAAACTGAAGTCCACAGTACAAACTGATTATTACGACATAAGCATTGTAATCTATTGAACATAAAAAAAAGGGCAGGAAATATAAATCAAAAGCTCAATACAACCAGCCTAAATTCTTAGAATTAGAATTTAGAACTAAGGAATAGATATTGAAATAGGTTAACATGTAATAACAGGATAGAATCTCACATTATCCTTGAAACAGAAACTATATCTGAGAATAATAGTTTCTCCAAATGGTCCCGCACTTCTAAAGCACCAAGCTCAAACCCATTTGCTCGTCTTCCAAGTTTCTCAGATAGAAACAGTGTCACACATTTGTGAGCATTACTCTTTTTCAAACCACACTCTAGAACGTTCTGAGCAATTTGATCAAGTCATGAGAAAATTGTAACAAAAAATCAAAGGCAATAAATGCAGCAACTCTCGTATCATGTCAAATTCAACTTCAGTGAACTGCACAAGGAAGCACACCTGTTTCTCATCCAATTTTTTATAGTTAAATTGTTAGCAACATCATAGATGAAATCAGAGAAGCCCCAACAAAAGGCAAATGTATTTTTTTTCCCCTGATTGATCCCCAACACACCTATTTCTTTTATAGACTTTTGCAGCATAACTAGCATTGTTAGACCTGGACAGGACTGGCTAGTCCAACCTAAAACCCAGGATCCAGCCAGGTAATAAGCAAAATTTGAGGTTAATTGCTTGGTCAAGCCAGTTCAACTGGAATATAAAACATTAAAATTACAAGCATGTTAAAAAGGTACTAAAATATCAAATTCCAAAGAAAAGGGTAGGGAGGGGGGGTAAACTTGGTTGAGCTTGTTAAACTACAATCTGGTCACAGCATAGGGTCAATTGCCAAACAGGGTCCAACAATATTGAGCACAACTACTTCTCTAGCAGTTTGCTTTTCAAGTCTGTAAAACATCTAAGAAACAGAAATATGACAAGCACAAAAAGACACTATTAATTATCTACTATGTTTGTGCTTGATATTCACAAGTAATGAAGCAACCTTCATATTTTTCAGAACATGCTAATGAAATAGCCTCCACATTATTTGAGAACAAAAGAGGAAGAAAGAGCACACCTTTAGATTAAGTAGTGGTGATTTTTCAAGCAGACTTATTGGTTGATCTAAAGCACTATATGCAGCTTCAGAGACAGCACAAGCAGCTAATGAACCCACAGGTCGACCACCTAGTGTATCAAAATCATCATTGAGCTGGCCCGCTGGGCAAGATGTTTCTTCGTGGTTATAATAAGAGAACTGAACAAGCTGGTTCCCGTATGCATTTCTTACTGTTCCATCATATGTAGCATGTATATCACGCATGAAGAACATAAGTCTTCGAGTTAAAGTCCCAGGAAGATCAGCATTGTCACTAAAAGAGCTATCTCGACTTGTAACTGAATGAACAAAGCACTCTACGGGATTTAAACCTGTTATAAAAGAACTTTTGACCACAGCAGATGGGATATAACACTTGGCACATTCAGTAACGCTGTCAGCCTTTTGCTTGTTCCAAGCTTCACAAGAGAGTTGGTGAGGCAATCTAAAGGATAGTGGAACAAGTGAATGTTGCAAGCCTAGACACATGCTATGCTGCACTAATTTCAGCATATTACCCTTACTTCCTGCCTTAAACATGGTCATCAATGCATTGTCTTGCATAGCGTATTTGTAGGCTAAACTTTGAATATCACGAAATACATGCCTGAAAGCATCAACAGAACCTTGACTGAGGGAAGCAGATCTCTGCTTCTCATAACACAAGCGTTCCACATCCAAACCCATGGGATGCTCATCATTATCATGGTTTCCAGCGAGGAAATCTCGACAAGAATCAACCATGAACTGTCTAATGTTGCATGTATGATCTGCCTCTTGCAGTCCATATGAAACTTCACACATCATGTTATTCCATGTGTACGAGTCACAGCAGAGGTAAAAATCAGAAAGTGAAACACTCAAGCCCCTCATTGACAACCACTGACAAAGAACTTCTTGAGCAACATGCAAAAATCCAAGAACATGACTCTGGCAGTGTTTAATGAGGCTTTGAAAGAGGTTACCATCAGTGTCACGTAACCAAAATGATCCCTCAGAAGAAATAAGCTCTCCATCCTGAATGTGAACATTATTTGAAGGAAAATCATGATCAAACCCTCTGGGTAGGAGCATGCTAATCAATTGCTTTCCGGTCCAAGCACAGCCATTAGGTAAAGGAGCTTTCACAATTGCAGGAGACAGCAACTGATCTGGGCAATACATCTGCAGTTGCTGCATTTGGAATAGGCTTACGTATACGCCATCCTCCATGACCATGTGGGCAGCAACCAAACTATCTTGACTGAGAGAAAGGAGATTCCTGCCACTCTGAACATTGGTTAATTGCTTATCTAGTGCAACAAGCTCTTGGAGCTCAACTCTAGAATCAACTGATTGAGGCACATAGCCATGTAGACAATCACCATCAAAATCTCCACGAAACGGCAGACAACATAGTGGATTGATTGCAAGAGTGGAGGCCACTGGGAGAATTTTAACAGAGAGAGCAATTAATGAGTGCTGATGTATAGATGGAGGCCTATTGATCAAAACAGTATCTCCATCATTTAGAGGCCTGTAAATGATGTCCCCTATACGAAGCTCCTTAGTACGACGAACATGAACCAGATTTCCTTGTCTGCGAACACGCATCTCACCCTTCTCAAGGAGACGCACTTCACAACAAGTATTCAACTTTTCCCAATTCCATTTTGTCAAATGTTCTGATATATGCAACCTTTCTGCAACTTGACAGGGAATACCAATTTCACTGAGCTTAAGATTTGGATCACCAACCACCACCATACGGAATGAGTGATCGTTTCGTTTTCCAAGAACAACGTCTTTAACCCATCTTAAACCAGATGAATTGGAAGCAGAATCATTAATCTTCCTTTGTTGAGCATAAATATCATCATTATTTAATGAAAAGTCTGGGTTTATCTGCAAATTAGAGAGATAACGGTAAGAATAGAACCTTGAGTGTGTTAAAAGCATTGACATAATTACAAACAGGAGAGAGAAAATTTGCCTTAGACGTTTTCAGGCAGTCCAAAACACGAAAACTCAGTTCTTTAGCTGTCCCTCTGAAATCAACCAGTTTTTTATAGGCCCTAGTCCGCTCATCCTACCATTGATCATTTCAAGCAACAAAACAAAGGATACTGTAACTCTTGCAACTTAATATGAAAAAAAAAAAAAAAAAAAAGAAAAGAAACCAGGAGGAAAAAAATCTAGAAACAGCACTTACAAAAACCAGGCGCTGGCCATTGGAAAATGCATGTACAACTTCTGTCACACGATGACAATTTGGTGTTACAGGGAAGCAGTTAAGGAAAATTTGATCTGTCTCTAAAACAAACTTTTTTATGAAATTCGGATCAACATCCTTCAACAAATGACAGACCTGAAAAAATATAATACAATAGAATAACACATCCCAGAAATATACATGAAATTGGCATATGAAAGATCTGTACAAACAGATAAGGCAGAATAGTTTTGGATGAAAAAGCACAAGGGTGAACTAGGACGCAAGCCTAAACATACAAGGTTCTCCATGGTTTTCAATAATCCTTTCACAATTTGCCCGGAACCAATATTCCAAATTAAATTCAAAGTACATTAACTATCTGAGTTGTATTACCAGACACAACATCTATTGCTTTGCAACAATGACATAGTAGGTTTCTCTATTTTTGAAGAGCAAATGCAAATCAATCCTTATCTTGCCAAAAGCTTTCAATAAAAGAGATTCCAAGTTGAAAGCATATAATAATTTGCACTTTTTGCACTTATTGCATATCACCAATATGAATTAGAAAGGCATCCAAACAGAGGATGTCACCCTAGAACATCATAGGAAATGAAGCATTAACACTTTGCCTTTTTTAGCATGCAGAAAATGACTTTGTTAATGTACAGAGACTTGAGATGTAGTGATGTACAAATAAGGGACTTCCTTGAGAATGAGTTACACAGCTTTCCTGGTACATGATAAAGCAATTAGGCGATATTTTTGTCTCAAAGCAATTACAATCTAATGACATGAGAGAATATTCTGTTTAGACATTATTATTCAGAAGTTTCAGCATTGGCCCACAGATGCTAAACCATGAAGTTCAATTGTTAGATTGAAAGTGTTTTAACAAAATAAAATGAGCCTACATCCTTTTCCATGCATTTTCCCCAGTCATACATTTTCAAGAAAGTTTATCATCATACAACAGTTTCAAAGTGGCAGTAGTAAAACCTTCCAAAGTTTGCCCATTTATTCAGGGCATTAAAAAACTTATAAAATGACGATTCAATATTTGACATTTTTGGTCTATCTAGATACAAGAAAAAACATGTGCCATGTTACAGCCATGCAGTTTACCTGTGCATGTGTCAGAATTCTTTGGTTGGGTCTTGAAGTGTTCTCTTCTTGTTGATCATCTTTGGGAATAACATCCCAATAGTCAGCAGCCAACCGTTTCTTTCTGCCTCTCCTATGAGATTGTTGTGGAGTTTCGCTGATTTTTGCAATGATTACACTTTTCCTGAAGATTTCTTCAGAAGACACAGAAAACTTCATTGTTGGATACCCAACTATTGTGTTTCCCTGTTTGCACTATAAATGATTATTCTGAATCATACAATCACAAGAAACAAGGCATATGGAAAAAAGTAGCATAGACTTACAACACAATATTTGCAACCCTTATTCAGATTGCCCTTGGATTTTGAATTAGCCTGCAGATATATGCAAAACATACAAAAACATGAATTCACAAACAGTGCACATGATGAACTATTTAATTTCATTTTATTAAAGCAAAAGGAGAATCCTGACCTTGGAATCTTTCCGAACAGAATTACATCCTGGGCAAACTTTGTTCAAAATCTTTACTACTTCGGACAGATAATACGGATGCACTATTGTGTATGGAAATTTAATAACTCCATAATGACCTGAAACTTGACAATAGCATATTAGCACAACTTTCAACAACATTAAAGCAATAGCCGAAAAGATACGAGTGAACATTTACTTCACACCTTGACACAACTTTGAATCCTTGGCTCCGCAAGTGTCACATTGAGAAGTTGGATTTGGAAATCCCAATTTGGGATCAGTGACCTGAGCAGTTGCATCGATATCCAGAACTGAGAGTGCTTCCTGTTACAGCATTGAAATTCTCCTTAAGAAAATATTACTACCTTTTCATTTCTCAATTTCAGAATCATAAAAAGAATGAAGAGAAATTGAAGTTGGATCATTAAAGAAAGAGAAATTAAATTTAAATTGCATGTCAGGAAGAATTTTTTTATGTACATATGCATGCAAATTGTCCATTATCAGCCTCTATCAATCATAAGCCCAAGATATACACCCAACTACCAGCAGAGTATTGATAACCATGTTTAGGGACTTAGATTAAGAAGCTAAAAGCATTTACTGCTCCTACTTTTTAAGACATTATTAAGCTAACTCAATTCACAATGAAACTTTTATTAATTATCCTCATTATCTTAAACATAAAATAATCTTTCTTGTAATAAAGTTATCTTGAACTTTCATGTATCAAATTGAGATCTAAATCAAGCATCAGGGTCAGATTTTAACAACCAAGAACCAAAAATTGAAATGCAAGATTCAGCACAATTGTGCTAAATTGAATAAAAATATTTCATATGCATTTATGAATATTTCCTATTAATTTTATGAAAAAATACCAAACGTTGAATAGCATATCGTGTGTTTATATAAATTGTCAATTCAAATTATGTATTAAACAAAAAATGAGATGGAATTTATTGAGTAGTGTAGTTTCCGAGCTCAAAATATAAAATCATTAAGTTATAATTGTAAAAGAAAGACGAAGTTAAAACTATTCAGCCATTAAATTTCATCGATTATCCTTTCCAACCACACCCATCTACTATCCTTTCCAAATTGATGCACTTCATTATTTTCATCTTCTAAAGAATATAACCACATCCTCTGGCTCTTCTCCCTTTGCATTGACCTCTCCTTTTTATTTTGTTGAGTATAAGAATCTCCAGGCATGAGAAGAGACCTAAATTGTATGGGAATGGTACAATTCATGCTCAATACCAATTCATCGTAAGATTTATGACATTCAGTATGAGCATTGATAGAACCATAAGATTTTAACTGTTAACGTAAGATCTGAAAACGAGCGATAGACAGAGAATTTCTAACGGTGAAATTTTGAACTTTTTCAATGTAATATTTTGAATCAAACAGTAAAATTCTCATTCTCGGAATACACTGATTCTTTCTGAATCATTTCCGTACTTAATTAATGGCATGAAACCAGCTTGTGATGTTGAATCAATATATTTCTTTAAATGTCCTTCACAATAAACTCAAAAGAGCTTACCTTTTCTGCTTCAGTTAAAATACCAAAAGAAATAGCAGTTAATAGTGCAGGTGGCCCTTTCAGCTCCTCAACATGATCTGAATCCATCCTACCTGCTAAGCTTTGAGCTTATTTACAACCGATCCAGAAGCCTGCAAATAACATCAGATCATGTACAATGAGTCAACAACCAGAAAATCTTTCCACTGGATAATACACCAGCAATCATTTAACAACAACCACAAGGAAGAATGAATGGAGGAGAAACCATGGAGCATCAATTTGACTAATAAATTTTACTAATGCAGAGTGATAAGAATTGCATACTAAACCATGCAATAAAACCTCCGAAAAAAATGCGAACAGCCTAAAGACCAAAAGAGGAAATTAATTGACAATATGAAACGCTCATGGCTTAGTAGATTATGGTAATTGGAGCTAACAAGGAATGGACTGAGGTAACTGAACTACTAAAATAATTATTCGGTTTCATTCAAAATCACAAAAATCTGCCTAAGCAGATGATCTAAAAGACTCAATCTAGTTTGGACCAAGTTTTCGACTGATTTGAATGGAGTTGATAGTTTCAAATGACCAAAAACATCCCAGATAGTTTGTAAAAGTCTGTAGAAAGATGTATCTGTCACTAAACTTGAGCATATTTTAAGCCGTAAAAACATCAAAGAAAAAAAAAAACCAGAAAAATAAGTCAATCCATATCCAATTGAAACCAGTAACACTCACAGGTCAGTGATCACGAGAAACAGAGACCTAAGCCCCCAGCCTCTGTAAGCTCAAAACCATAGTATGAAAGGGAAACACCATAAACCCATAATCAAACAAAAAAGGAACTGTAACCCATTTATCTAAATTTATGAAAAGAACAAAAATTTTCTACCCACATTGTATAAAGCTTCAACCTTTAAGCCATAAGAGAAGAAACCCATATTAAGAAAGAAAAAGAAAACACACATATGAGTTACAAAACCCTTCAATTCCATCATCCACTAAACCCCACCAACTCTACCCCACCCCATAAACCCATGTTCACATGCAAAACCAAGACATCACCAACAGTGTTAACTGAAAAGAAACAAAGAAAACGAGAGTGATCATAATCATCATCCATGTCCGGAGAAAAACATGCACAATCTAATAACATTAACAACTAAACCGAAAGGAAAAAAAGCGAAAACCCCTGAAAAGAAAATTAACAGAGACGCTCACTTATTGTGAGGAAGAGAGAATGTGCTTTTTCCCCGGTAAAAGTAGGTGTGTCCGGTGTTGCATCGGGGTGGTCCGTGATGGTTCCTGTCCAACAAACACTACAGACACAACACTGGGTTCAAGGTTTTAAACAGGACTTGAAGTTGAACGAAGCCGAAAGGTCGCATTAGATTCTGTCGAGTGAAAACTAATTGAAATTACTAGACTAGTCTTTTGTGTTTGTGTTCTGGTGGACCTCCCTCTCACACTGTTACAATCCAATTTACAACGCAGATTTTGGATTTTACCTGCATTTTTTTTTTATCATTATTAATATTATCCCAAAGTAAAGTAGGACAGTCGAAAAGATCAAAAGCAAAGTACAGTTTCGGATTGAACTGTAATTTTGACTTTAAAATCTAATATTGTCTATATATTATTACTAAAAATATAATTGATTAAATAAAATTGTTTATTTTATTAAAAAATAATTTTTTAGGAAAAAAAATATTAAAAATTGCTAATAAATAAATATTATGAAAGATAATAAAATTTTATACTTTATTCAACAAGTAAAATAAAATGAATGATTCTGTTAATTTTTTAATTATCGTTCAACTAAAAATATAAATTTTAACGAATATTCTGATTGGATTTTTTATCGCTTTCAATTAATTAGATTAACGGTTCCGTTAATTTTCTAATCATTGCATAACGAAAAATATAAATTATAGCCAATATTTTGATTGAATTTTTTGTCGTTTTCAATTAATTAGATTAACGGTTATTGACGTTCGATTTTGTTTTGAAAAAGTTTAAGTTGGAGTAAATTTAATAATGAGTTTATCATATTACTAACTATATATACATGTTCCTGATTTCAGAGTTGGAATAGCATGTTGGGCATTTGATAAGAGAATAAATGGAAATGAGTTTTGTTTGGTAGGTTGGAAATATAAAAGGAGAGTATTTGAAGAAAAAAAAAATATATAATTATTAATTAAAGAAATGTGAATTATGTACAGCTATAATTACCATGGAAGAACAAATGTGACGCGCTAAAAACAAAGTTTGGGGTGTAAAGGTAGGAGAAGGACTGAATTTTGTACAATTAATTTGGAAAAATTGAAATGAAAATAATAATATTTGGGGTGTAAAGTATACATTGAAAGAAAATAGTCAATTAAATTTGTTTCTTTGAATGTATACTTTTAAAGCATTAATTATTATAGAAAATAAAGCAGGTAGTATATATACTTAAAAAAGGGTCAAATAGCATGTTTGAAAGTTTTAGTAGTAATAAATAGTATAATGTTTACAACATTGAGTAAATAACACATTATAAATTTAAAATTCAATTATACCCTTATTAATGAATAACAAAAGCAATCCTAAATAATTTAAAAAACCAATCATTCAACTCTAAAAAATAGTCAGATCTTCATTTTCATCTTTTTTTTTTCTTTAACTACTTATATAAAAATAAATAAATAGCAGTAGCAACTCGATGGAAACATAGACACTATCACCGCCTTCATCTCTATCGTCGACGTGCTGCCCACCAACATGAAGCTCAAAGACAGTCGAACCTCAAGCCACCAGTGTTAGCCCAACACTATATATGTCCATATACAACCCACATATATCGGTATATATCGGTATACGGTATATATGAACCATATGCTGGTATATATATACAACTCTACACATTCATCTCCAAAATCTAATCGTCTTCCCTTCAAATATTACTATTTGCTATATTGATATATACCATATATAAACTGTTATATGATATCTACTTATTCCTCTCTAAAAACCTTAGCCGCCTCTCCCTTCAAAAATAACTATTTGCTACAACGGTTTAGCATAAACATTCCAAAAAAATATAAAAATCATGACCACTATAAATGTATTAAGGTGAAGATCGACTGCCACATAGGCTCTACTGGTTTGAAATATTCAAAATTCTTTTCCTGAACTTTACTTTCAGCAATGGCTATCATTTCTGGTTCTTGGCAAGTTTCATTAGGATTGAACTCGAGGTTGAAGAAGAAGAAAAATAATAAGAAGAATGTGATATGTTTTCCTTAACTTTTCAAACACACATTTCCGATATTTACTATATGACATATAGTAAACATTTCTGAAATGTTTTCCACATTTCAAACACACATTAGGGGTATAAATGTAAGTCCCTGTAAAAAGTGTTATTTTACTATATTTTCCATACTATATGTCATTTACTTTTTTAATGTTTTAAAGAGTGTTATTCCTTTATATTTTCCTTTAGAAAATAGTTTAATTTATTACCCGTCACCACCTTTACCAACAATGGTAAGTAAAACATATGCTATGTCACATATAGAATTATTTTAAAAAAAAATCAAAAATCACATTCATTTAAATGTCTATTTGTGACAGTAGATATTATCTAATAGAACTTAAGAGAATCTCCAACTCAAATATAGATTCTAGATTATTTTTTTAAATTTAGTGTTGACATTTGTTGAAGACTATCCACCGATATATGTTTGTAATTATTAAGTATAATTAAAATACATAAAATACAAAGAGAGACAATATAAAAGTAAACGAAAATTGAAAACTGAACACAAAAGAGAGACACTAGACAAAGGTGCAAATTAATTAGCTTTGAATCAAACATAGATGAAGAATTCCAATACATTCAATTCAATGTAAATCGTGGTGTTGTGCAGAGAATTCAAATTTATTCATTTGTTTTGAATTTTACTTAAACATAATGATTTATATGTTTACTAATGATTTTCAAGTGTTTACTCATTTTGCCAAGGTTGCTCAAGACACATACTTAGAAAATTTCTAAGTAAAAAGGTTGAAACTTCTTCAAAGCAAAAAATAGAGCAAAGTCATGCTCACTACCTAGGTGTGGCACCTACAACCAACTTGAATGGAGGTCCAGTATCCAAAATACAAAGTGCCGCACTCACCACCCTATGAGGTAGCCTTCGCAACCTTCATATCGTTAAAATTTGACCACAATGGCTAGTAACTACCAAGTGCCAGTCACGACCCTAAATGTTGCACTTGTGACCCTATCCAAAGGTTAGTGTATTAAATATACAATAGAGCCTAGCGATAGCCACTATAAGAGGTAGCACCAATGAATTTCGTTGTAGCATCTGAAACTTGGCATCCAAATAAATTTTTAAAAAGTCTTTTTAAAGTTTTCCAGTGACTTTATTTGTAATATTCTAGTAATCGAGTTGTTACATTTAGAATAATAAGTCGGTTCAAATCAAACTAAGATTAGTTTGCACCATTTAAGTCATAAGTGGAGTAATAAGAATTTAATTGAAATAATTAATAATTAGGACCTAATTGAAATAAGTAATAAGTTGAAGCATCAAGTAGGTAATAAGTTGAACATTATGCACCAATTAGGTAATTATCATATATAAACCAAATGGAAATAGAGGAATAAACGAGATTCTTTCATTTTCCTTTCCTTCTTCTTCACCATCTTCTACCGTTCACCGTCTTCATTCCTTTCTTCATAAATAGCAAATATTCATCAACAATCATTCATTTACAAGTAGTAAGTCTTCTTATTAACTCTTTTCTTCCATATAGTTAGAAAAAGTGTTCAAATTTGATATTTCATATATATGCATATAGATAAAGTTGGTTTAAAGGAGGAAAGGAGTAAGAGAGCTAGGATTGAAGCTTTAAAACCTAGATTAAAAGATTTGATACTTTAACTTTAATATAGTATATGAAATTGACTTTAATATATGTGTTTTGTTTGAATGGATGTATTTGATGTGTTGTTGAGATAACATGCTATTTGTTGAGTTATATGAAGTTGGTATACATGAAAGAAATGAATAAAAATGTTTGTTGGACATGAATTTTGATGAAAATAAGTGAGAATAAAAAAAGAACATCTTGATACAGCATGTAGCGCATAGCTACATATGAGGTAACGCATGCTATCCTGTCATTTTTTGTCATAGCGCATGCTACACTATAGGTAGTGCACACTAAGATTTGCCACTTTCACTCCAAAATATTTTGGGCATAGTTAGCATATGCTACCCATAGGGTAGCGCACATTATCCATCAAAACAAAATATAGATGATGATAGTTAAGTATGTAATTGATTTTAAAGCATTCTTAATAATTAATAGAGTACATATAATTTATTATAAAGCATGTATAATGATAAAATACATGATAACATAAAGATTTTATATGAAAATTCAGTATAAACAGATAATCAAATGGACAACCAGTAAAATGATATAATTATCGCATTATATCATATGATGTGATGAATTTGAAGAATGATTGAGATATTGATGTAATGATTATGATGTTAATAAAGATATAATATGTTTCAATAAGGTTAGGTAGAAATCATGTAAATAATGATATGTTGCAACATATTAACTAGCAGATCTGCACTTCATACAATTTAATATTCCGGCTTCAACTATGAGGATAATTATTGGAGACTTAGTAACCTGACATATAGTCATACAATCACCTTGTTACTTAGGTTTCACTATAATTTTACGGAGTAAGTACCTGATCTGATACATAGTGATAATGATTGATAACATATGTGTATTAAATATATGTGTTTTATATGATGCATATTAAACATAAAGGTTTATCCGGTAAGTTTGAAATGGTAAGTTGTAATGACGCTATGTGGTTATACATAATACAGTGTAATAATCAAGTGTTATTATGATTGGACATACATAAACATAATTGTTTGATACCTGTTTCAATATAAATGCTTAAGGAATGTATAATAGGAAAATATTAATTGCGCAAACATCAATTGGATATTTAAAGACTAGGTAAACAAAAGGGTTTTAAACAACTTAGGAAAGAACCCTAAGCTCGGTAAATAAAATTCTATTCAAATTAAGTAAATAATCCGAATAAATCATATGGAAGCAATGTGAAAAGAACAATGAATTGCAGAAAACAGATATGATAAATAATAAAAATGGTTAAAATAAAACATAGACATATTAGGAAATAAAGAGAATGTTTAGGATAATCTTATACATATAAACTATAACGACTAAAAAGTAAATAATTAAATCTTAAAAAAAATATAAAGACAAGAACTTAAAGTTGTTTGGCAATAGAAAAAAAAAACCGTAATAATAATTTTGAATAAATTGATGTAAAGGCTTCTTTGAAAGTCTTTTGCGTAATGGTCGTCCTATTTTATCAAATTTTGCCATTTTCTTTAAATATAAATTTTGGACTCGTAACCCAATATAAATATACCGAATCGTTAGTTTAAAGCTTTCTATTCAAATGAAAAGGAATCCAACCGAACAATATTTGTGTTTCTTAAGTAATATTGTTATTGGTTTTTATAATGGTTTGAGTATTTTGAAGAATTTTAATTTTAATTTTATTACTCAGATTTAACTATTCATATGAAATTTATGAATAACCATCGTATGGATGTCCAATTTTAAATGTTCAAATATTGTGTGGTTATTTTTTTTAAAAAAAAATATTATGTATTTATATATGGATTTTTGTATATTAATAATTTTTATGGAGCTTTATTTATTTTAAAAATAAAAAGTGTAATAAAAATAAAAAATTGGTCCACCCTTAACTAGGGATGAACATGGATTGGGTTCGGATTGGGTATCATAAAACCCGTCCCAATTCCACTCACATATTTTTTGTCTCGTCACAACAAGTTAAATTTTTTGAATCACGGCAAATCGAATATGAGACGAGTTTACCTATGTATAGTTAACCCTAAACACTTTTAACATTCACTAACATTTATTATCATTACTGAATATTGTCATTACTGAATAGTAATGAATATTAGTAAATGTTACTATTCACTACCATTCATTAGAATTCATTATTATTATTTTACTGTTTTACTAATTATGATAGTTTTGTGCTATTTTTTCAAATAGTATAGGATGTTTGTGTTATATTACTATTAAAATAACATAATTTTTTTAATGCAAAAAATAAAAGAAAAAAAAGTCCAGCAAATTCTTTTTATGTACAATTATAAAAAATCTGTGCATTAACAAGAATAGAAACATAATCCACATTTTTTTTTTCAAAATTAATATCTTGAATTTCAGAGTAGTTGTTAATCAACACAAGACCCACAAAACAAATCAAATTAATCAATAATTAAATATAAAGGAATGAAGTAAATCAAGAATTGATGAAAGAATATAATATTAGTTGAAGAAAATAAAGTTGAAGAGAGCAGAACCAAAATTACAAAACCAAATACAACTAGCAGAGGACATTGCTTATACACTTGATCAAGTATGAAATAATCAATCCATAATTGAGAAGCCACGAAGAGGACGACTGGAGTTTATTTTGGTGAGGGCTTAATCGATGAAAACAAAAAACAAAATCGCAAGAAGAAAAGAAAGAGGCAGCAATGGGAAGTGTTATTATTAAACTTAGGGTTTTAAAATAAAAAACTAAAATTACAATCATAACCTTCAACAAGCGGCTGACGGGTATAATAAAATTTGTCGTTGCCCCGAACCCGCGATGGGTTTTGTTTTTGAAATTCGATCCTACTCAATTATCCGACTGAATTGAATAAATTTTAACTCATATCTTAATAGATCTTTAACGGCTGAGGTAATAAAAATAAAAAATTCGATCTATTTGTATTAATCCGGTTTAGGTGTCTACTCTTACCTTCTAGAGTAGTACAATAGACTGAACATAATGTTAAACTTAACCTTGGTTATGCAAGAAGTATTTTTTAAAAAAAAAAAAAGTGAAAAACTTTACATTTATTATAATTTGGTTGGATTCAAAAATTGGATGTAAAAGTGACTAACATCATAGAGTTAGGTATAAATTGTATAAAATTAAAATTTGGGAGCGTCAAAAATTTCTGCAAAGTTGGGAGCAAAGGGCAAAAATAGAAAATAGGGAAACTGAGAGGGTAGTTTTGTAGTTAATGTGACAGGTGAAGGGCATTTAATATGTATTCATTCCAGCAGTAAGCTAAAACAACAGTCAAAGGGCAACACAGAGTGAGTGCTTCAAAGTGGTTAGGAAGGCTGTGACCATTACGATGAAACGAGCACAGCCGTCGATGCATGTGGGATTCGCATGCATTTTATCATGGGATGAACTGTACGGTCCTGATAGATAGACAGAAATGGAACAATAATTTACTACTGAACCAAAACAAAAAGTAAGGAATTAGGAGCACATAGTCCAATTATAGCATCAAAATAATTAATTTTATTTACATAAAAATTAAAGAACTTTGAGAATATAAAATACTATATTTTATTGAGGAATAAAGGTACTATAAAAACATTACTAATCAAAGAATATGCTTTTTTATTTCACTAATCTAAAAAGCTACTCATTTTAGTTTTTTTTTTTTAAAGGAAAGTCCAGCTTAGTTTTGATAGTTAATTTCGTGTTTATTTTTTTTTAAAAAAAAAAACTGAAAAGAGTTTTGGGAATTAAAAATAATTTCAACACTATCTAACTGACTTATTATTATACCATTTATATTTTACATTACATGAAAATATAAAAGCATTCAAATTTGTTCACTAGCTTTTAGTGGTTGTTTAACAAAATTGAGGGCATATTTGAACTTTTGTTGGCAGTCCTTTGCATGGGTTTTGAGTTTTGTTGGAGTTGTGAGTTTGGGCCAAACAACCCAAAATTTTTTATTTATTTATTTTTTTAAACCCCAAAGTTTTATTACTACTGGTGTTTATAGTGAGAGGGATTTTCTCCTAAATTAACTACTGAAAATGAATGGTTTATTTTTTGAACAGTGAAAAGGAAAGGTAAAGTTTTTGTATTTTAACTAAAAGGTCGAGTTTGCTGAATAAGAGGGACGTAGAAAACGTGTGGTAGTGGGGTAAAAAAATGGTAGGCCACGCGTCATGCATGCACTGGAAGGGCACGGAAAATATTGCTAAAGAGGTAGTATTAGTGATGAGTACCATACACTCCAATTATTGGATTTGCCTGTCTCACTCATTTTAGAGCATTGAAATGTCAGATTCATTAAAGTTTAATTTAACAATTAATTTAGTATAATACTTTTTTTAGACTGATTTTCCAATATATGTCTGCGGCTATATCCCCCAAAAACCAGGAAAAAAAGTATGTAGATATATACTATTTTAGATAATAAAGTATGCATGTAGATATATTTTTTAAAATTCTGGTATCCTAAATAAGATTGTATTTAAAATCATTTAATGATTCAGACTAATCAAAATTAGGGCTGCAAACGAGTCGAGCCGAGTCGAGTATTGTGTTGTTTGAGCTCGGCTCGTTTAAAATTTCACGAGCCGAGCTCGTGATAAATTTCACGAGCTCGAGCTCGGCTCGCGAGTTTGGCTGGTTTTGAAACTCGAGAGCTTGACTTGTTTTAAGCTCGTGAGCTTGGCTGTTTTATGTTGCTATTCGTGCTCGAGCTTGAGCTCACAAATAAGCTTGAATTTGAGCTCATCTCGAGTTTGAGTTTTAGCTCACAAATAAACTCGAACTCGTTTCCTGCTGTTATTCGAGCTCGTATTCGAACTCGTTAAGAGTTAGTCAAAAATCAAGAAAATTCATTTTTAATGTCGTTTCAGTGAGAAAATGAAAATAGCAGTTTCAGCGAAAGATAAATGAAATAACAAAAAATGAAGTGGAGAGGCGGGTGGTTTGGTTGAAGCATATTTTTTGATTTGGTACCAAAATTAATCGTTTGATAGGCTCGCGAGCTCATTTAACGAGCAGCTCACGAGTCGATTAAACGAGCTACTCGCGAGCCGGCTCAAGCTCGGCTCGTTTATTAAACGAGTCTAAATTTTCGGCTCAAGCTCGACTCATTTATTATCGATCCGAGTTTCAAGTCGAGCTTTTATCGAGCGAACACCGAGCCGCTCGCGAACGGCTGAGCTCGTTTGCAGCCCTAATCAAAATCACCCACTTCCCGTGGTTATTTAAAATACTTAAATATTTCATTTAAAACAATATTAGGAAGAGAAATCATTTGGAATGGGCCGCTACATAGAGCAAGCAAACAAGATCTGAACCAAAACTGTCGAATGAAGCCCATTATCATTTTGAAGGCAGACAGTAGTCAGTACTTCAATTTTTGCCTATGGCTCTATCTAAATGAAGCTTTCGGCCCCTGCAGGCCCACAAAAAAGTGAAAAATTGATATTATATATTTGTTTTTTTCACTATATATATATATATATATATATATATATATATATATATATATATATATATATAAAATATGACAATAATTCTAGTTTATATAAAAAAACACTCACGAT
>CANUEY010527546.1:0-16121 GCA_948099555.1 Croton setiger
AGAGATTTGTTACAGTAAAATTTAAATATGATAGTTTTTTTATTTTTTAATATAAATTTTCTGTGATTTGTGTTTATATATATATATATATATATATATATATATATATAACCACAAATCACTAGCTGTAAGTGATTAAAAATATACAATAGATGACTTTATTAAAACAGCATTGTGTGGCTAAAATACTAGCTGTAAGTGACAGGCGGATGACTTCATTCATTTTGCTATATCAGTTTATCTTTATTATTTCAAAAAAGTCATCTTTCATAAATGCTTGCTTAACTTGCTGAACTTATGAAGTATTGTTAGTATTTAGTTTAATCGTGTTTATGATTTTAAGTGTAAAAAGCGAGTTGACTTGCGTTTAAAATTGTAATTTCATAGTCTTAGAGAAAATTAGGGTTAGACTCGGGTAAGAAATATATGTTGACTCAATGAATCTCATAAATTTGGTTAAGTTTATACCGATGAAAGAATACAAAATTAAGCTCAAAATGACATTATTTTGATTAAAATTAATCTTTTTTATTGAAATTTTTCAAAAGAATTTTTTTTATCGTATAAATCTATATTAAATACTTATCAGTAAATTTTTTTTAAACTCTAAAAATTGTTCTAAAGAATATTGCGGTCTTTTTGCGTATAAAATACAAATAATTAGGTCAATTAATTAGGGAATAATCATTATTTAGTATCTATATTTTTATATATCATATAATTTAATCCTTATATTTTTAACATTATATTTTTAATCTCTAATATTAATATTTCATTTTTTAGTCTAATGACTTTGTATATCTAAATTATGCGTATAACAAACAAAAGGACTACTGACTTTTCATTTAAACCACATATTCATTGATATTAATTTTTTTTTGTCCATCAATAAAAAATATTCAATAGTTTTAATCTTTCATTTTGTAAAATATACTTTTTAATTTTTGTAAGGACCGATAATTAAAGGTGAAAAAAGTCAAGTTAATAATAAAAAATATATCATTCTTATTTTTTTTTATTTTTGTATATTCACATTTTATTACCGTCAGACAATTTTGTCGGTTAAATTTGTCGGGAAGTACACCACATTGTTTTAGGCTTATTGGTAGTCTTTTTAGACTAAATTGTATATTAACAATTTTAATTTAAAAATAAAAATAAAAAAGGAAATGCAAAATCGTCCTCTCCGGTCACTTCAATGGCGGTTTCATGTACTTACAACTCTAGTTTTTGCTGGCATGGTTGCTGTTTGGAGCATAGATGGTTGCAGTTTAAACAATTTTATCCAATATTGCAGTTTTAATCAACAACTTCAAGGTAACAAGTTTAATGTAGAACCCCGAAAATCCACAAATCTAAAACTGAACAAACCCACTAAAATTTCTCTAACAATTTTTTAAGATAACTAGAAGGATTACCGTTGCTGCATTTCATGATGCTTCTGGTAATAATAGTACAACAGACAAATTACTGTGCCAATTGCAAAATCAAATTCAAAATTCAAAAACAAAAATTGATGGATTCTCATTTTCCATACTGAGGAATAACACAAATCGCAACCCCTCAGCCTCTCTGTCCAATTCACTGCCGCTGTACCTCTTTTTCTGGCATTCCACTTTCGACCACCCTTCAAGAGAACCAAATCAACTCGACCAACTCTTCCATCCACTGTTCTTTCTCTCGTGAGTCATCTCTGCTCACAAGTTTTTGCGAAATCTCAAACGGCTGCTCGTGAACTTTCCGATCGATGGTTGAAGCTGGCTGGTAGTGCAAAGAGCTAGTTAATCCGCGCTTGCCAGGCTGCGGCCTAGATTAGTAAAGAACACTGGTTGCTGGGTTGAACGGTGGTGCCTGGGTTGAACGCGGCGGAAGATTGAACGTGGTTGCGTTCTTGCGTTTTAGCAGCGATTCCTTTTTTTTTATATATATTAAATTTGTTTATGTACAATCTAGAAAAAAACAATGTATGACAAATTTAATAGAAAATCGAATAAAAGTTAAGGGAAGGACAAAATTTTAATAAAATGCAGGCACAAAAATATCTATTTCAGAAAATATAGAATATGAAAAATATAAAGATAAATTGTAATTTTTCCTATTAAAAATATGTGGACTAAAACTAAATTATATAATACATAAAAATGTAGGACTAAATAATAATTATACTATTAATTATTTAATTAGATTTTCTTCTTTCTTCATATCCTTTCTATTTTTTCCTTAGGTTTGCAGACGGAAACACATCCATCTCACCCCACAGTCCCTCCTCCCTCAAGCAGAAACAGGCAGACCTCCGACTCCGAGTACGGACGGGAAGAAGGGAATCGTGTATTGTTAGAGTTTATGGATTTTATAGAGGTACATGTATTGAAACTAAACTGAACATAGAGCTTTGCATGTTATTTCATTTAACCTTAAACTGAAATAAAAAAAATTGAAAATTTGAATCGAAAATTATACTTAAATTGAAATAAAAAAAATTCGAAAATTACTGAAACCAAAAATAATATTTTTCGATTCCAGATCATCGGTTAAAATCGAATCGGTCCAATCGGAGAACAAAACCGAAATAAATACATTCGAATTAGACGTAGATTCGAACTAAACCTAACCTAAGACTAAGACAACATAACCTCCTAAAACATCACCTCCACTCATTTCCTCCTCAATTCCACAAACACAACACCCTCTGAACTAAATCTAACCTAGCCGCCCGTAACTGCTTCTGCTTCATCTTCAAGCTCTTTTCCGTTGTCGCCATCATCAGCCTGAAGCTTCTTCTATCAACAGGTAAGCTTCTTCTTCTCCTCTGTTTTTTTTTTCTTTCCTGGGGAAAATAGTGTTTGCAACCACTGAAAATGGTGAGCCTCAGCCTTTTGTTACTGATAATGGGAATTATGTTGTGGATTTATTTTTGAAAAAAGATTTGGGTAGTCTTAAAACAGCTGGTGATGAATTACTGAACCTTAAGCTAGTTTAGCCCAGAAATCGTTTCTTCTCTTCTAAAATGAATTACAGAACCTTAAGCTAGTTTAGCACTGTGTCTAAATTTTCCACAGAAATCTTTATTGCTGTTGTTTTAGTTTGAGGGGTTTGAAATACCATTTTGCTTTTCTACTGTCATAATCCTCTGAATTGAAATTCCTTCGTTTCCTTTCGTTTCTGAACAACAATCATCAATAAGGCAGCCACCACACATCTATTCTGCTGAAATCCATTCTGTGTTACTACCTCTGAATCATTTATTGATAATGCACAATACATCTTTGATGAAATGCTTGAAAGAACGCATTTGATCGTTTTAAGTACGTATTTGATCATTTTGTGATTTTTTTTCTTTGCTTGTGGACCGTCTTGTCCTGCATTTAACATCACATGTGGAGTTTCTAACAACCTGGACCAGTTCAAATTATAGATAATTAGATTAGAATAGCAGATAGAATAAAGCTTTTTTCATTTTGTTATTTACCTTATCCTCGGAACATTCAGCTAGTTTGTATCTATAAGAGCCTAGGGATGTGAAAAAAAAAAAACCAAACCTGAAAATCCGGACCCAATCCGTCAGGTTTTTCAAGGTTTGGTTGGGTCCGAGTTAAAATATTGTTGGGGTCGGGCTGAATTTTGGAGAAAATTCGGGTTTTTCATTAACCTGAACCCAACTTAGTTCAACCCATATGACCCGAACCACAACCAAAAACCTAATTTCTTTCATTTTTCATTCTTTCTTTCTGATACTCTTCTGCGCCTCACACACGTCAAAACACAACTGATTGCTTTTCCCAAACCCTAACTTTCTTCATTCTCTTCTCTTTTCTCCACCTTCACTGCCGATCGGTGACCAAAGGCCGAGCTCATTGCTCTACCACCATGGCTTGAAGAAATGCTGCGGCGTAATTGATCCAGAAGTCCTCAAATCCGAAATCAAACATTAGTACTAGGGTGTTCATGGGTCGGGTCAAACTCAGACCGACCCGATGTAATGAAATTGGTTTTTGGTCCGACCGAGCCCGAAAAGCTAACAGGTTTGTCGGGTTGTATCAAGGTCGGGTCTGGGTTGACCCGACAGACCCAAACCAAAAAAACAGCAACAAAACTGTTATTCATATAGAACCAAAATAATGCAGCAACAAAATAATAACTTTTCTCAATATGGAAAAAAGGCTGAACTCATACATCATATATGGATGGTTGAATCAATCAACTTGAACCTGAGATTTAAATTTCTTTTTGAATCAATATAACAAATTCTTGCACAAATCAAGAACAGGATGTCTTGAGCAAATTCAGAATACCAGATGTTCATCAGTCTTCCAGACCTTATGCCTTCACCAATTTTCCTAAATTTGTATCCCTAAAGCTATAACGAACCTATGTATAAAATGCTAAAGTTGTTCTCCTTTTTAGATTCATCATCTTGTACACTATTATCAAAAAATAGAATAGATATTTACTGCGAGATTCTTAACAAACAACAAAAGATAATTCAATGGAGATGGAGCCGAAATACCCGACCTCGACCCGTCAGCTTTTCGGGTTCGGTCCAGGCCACAAAAATAACCAGCTTCGGGTTAGGTTCAGGTGTGGGTTTGATCCAAACCTTACCCATGAACAGCCCTAATAAGATGTGTTGTTTCTTTGTATTTGACACACCATAAAGTAGAGAATTTTATTCTCTGAATCAAATTTTGCAGCATTGTTTTGTGATTTTGTGTCCTAATTCAGGTTGAAAGTAAAATAATGATTTCAGTTAAGCAAAAGGTAGCATTCAAGTTTTGTTGTTATGATCAGGAATCAGCGTTTCCAACTGAATTATGGTTGAAAGTTAAAGATATGGTTTTTGAATATTGAATTTCTGTTCAGTGGATAAATTTTGATGCTGCTTCTGTTTATATTTGTTGTTTGGTTTATTATTAAGGAAGGTATAGACGTATATAAATTGCCAAATTTTTTAAACATAAACTGTATAAATGTGTATATATCCGTATCTGTTTTCTATAAGTCAAACGGTTTATTATACATTTATTTGACCACTTTTTACAGGTCGGAAGCTGAATTATACATGAACGTTTTATTCCCGTACCGTTTTAACTAACAGTACGATTTCTGCACAGCACAACTGAAAATAGGTGGCATACAGAATGTCTTCTTGTTCTGTAGCAGCATCAACTTGGACACTCATTTCCGGTGACTCACTCCCAACTCATTCAAATAACTCACTCAAACCCGCTTCACTTTCGTGGGTCTCTTCATTTCCTCGCATCAACATCTCTCTCAATAATAGCTCACTTGCAGTCCCACCCAATCCTACTCTCAACAAGGTATGCCGTTCAACTAAAGAAATTCGTGATTGATTTTGATAACTTATGGGTTTTTTTTTGGTTGATTAGATTCATGACTAAGGTTAACTTCTGATTTGAGTAACTACATGGTTGAAAATCTTGTTTTGAGCATGAATTTGAAGTATAGATGAGATACCTGTTTAAAATATCAGATGAATGCCTAATTTTAATGAATTTCTGGTGTGTAAAGATGTCGCTGCGTAGGTAAATTCCTTATGGTGGATTCAAGTATGCATTTTTTTATGATAGTTAATTTACATGTGCGTTCTTGTTTGATATAAATGAAAATGTTCGTATCTTAAAGAAATCTAAAAATTTGGATAAACCAGATTGTATCAAAGTGAATGCTTCTATGCTTCAGATTCTTTTATGGGGAAAAAATACGCAATAATCTTATCTGCTTGAAGAAATAAGTTGAATGCCTTAATAATAGACAATATCAAGTAGGCTATTTTTTTTAGGGAACTAATAGACAATAACTGCTTAGACTACCTTAGTACAATTAGCAGAGAATGTACTCATTGTGAGAGCCATAATATGTAGAAATGCATGACATAGTTTAGCATTAATCATTCTTCTTTTTTTTTTTTTTTCATTTAATGCTGAGATGTTGCTACATTTCCGCTATGAGTAGTTAATCTCCATTCTTGAGAAATGAGTCAAACAGCCTTTTCTGTGTTCTAGCAAGAACTGTTCGCATTTATATGGACCAATCTAATATTTCTATCACTGTTGCAGTATTGTTTTGTTCAAGCTGCATGGACCCGAAGATCCCGAAGTGAAGCTGCAAAGAAACCTAACCGGAAATCATGGAAACAAAGGACAGATATGTATATGAGGCCATTCTTACTGAATGTATTTTTCTCGAAGAGATTTATTCATGCGAAAGTGATGCACCGGGGAACAAGCAAAGTGGTATCAGTTGCTACGACAAATGCCAGAGATATAAGACATAGCCTACCCTCACTTACGGATCACAACGCTTGTAGACTTATAGGGGAACTTATTGCTGAGCGATCAAAAGAAGCGGATGTATATGCCCTTTCTTATGAGCCCAGAAAGAACGAACGTATTGAAGGTAAGCTCGGAATTGTTATTGACACCATTAAGGAAAATGGGATTATATTTGTCTGACCCTATTCTTTATTTTCTGTTGTATGTTTTTGCTGTTGTAAATGGCATGGGTAAGATGTATTTTCTTTACATGACTCCTTGATCAATCGGTACGTTGCTAGGGTCTATAAGTTTTTCAAGCCTAACTTAGGTCAGTTCATTTCTTCCCTAACATCTTAAATAAGTTTGAATTTAAATCTTTACAATATCAGTTAGTTAACGTGTTATCACAGTACAAACATAGTTAAATTAAAAAATGATCGGATTTCTTAAACTATCAAACTTTGGTTCAAGATTGGACAAAGTACAATATGGTTCATATGCAAAATTTAAATGTTGGTTTGGGACAGAAGTGATCAATTGGGGCCCGAAAATGGAGGAATTTCAGTTATAATTGTTAATTTATTCTTTCAAGCTGAATTGGAACGAGCACTTCAGAATAAGAGGACCCCAACTCATTCTTTTGAGTATCCTTAACAATAATTTTCACTCAACTGTAATAAGGAATAATTAAAATCTATTTTATAGCTAAATATTTCTATTTCTTCTCTCTATGAAACCAAATGAAAATGAAGACAGAAGACTAAAGTGACGAGAAAACTTGCTGTACTGTTGGCAATAGGTAGAGATAAACAATGATGCATGAGGGAAATTTCTGATTCTATTTTAGAATCAGAAACTTTCCTGAGAGAAAAACATATAAATACAAAGAAAACTTGAAAAATACTAAGTATTTATAAAGATTTGGTATTCTTTATAAAGGTTTGGTATTGTATTTATAAAAATACTAAGTTTTATAAATACAAAGAAAACTTGAAAAATACTAAGTATTTATAAAGATTTGGTATTCTTTGTGTTTATAAAATACTATGTTTTCACCGGTGGTAGCAGAGCCCATAGCATTTTACAAAGATTTTGGTATTGTGTTGCTCTACAATACAGTCTGGATCATTTTATTGCACACGTGACCCACTAACTCGAACATGGGTTCAGCTCCCTTCGAGTCCTACTCATTGTAAATGAGTGAAACATGGGTTTTTATTTGAAGGCAGTGGTGGTAGTTTTAAGCATACTTTTGTTATAATTCCTTATAACGAATGGGGATTCGATAAAGTTCAGATTTTTTACTTCTGATTCTGGTATTTTTGGAGTGAAAAATTGCTGAAATATTCGCCTACCAGTTCTAGAATTCATCTGTTTTTAAACTCCAACGGAGTAGATTACAAAGGAATGTTGTTTTGGATGGGTGAAGATGGATTGCTTGGTACAGATCCTTCTGAAAATGGGGAATGCAATATTAGGGTAATTGATCTACCCCCAAATGTTTCCAAGGTATATAATGTCTGTTGCTGTTTGTAAGGAAAGCTTAAGATTAATGGAGCTCAAAATTGATCTCTGTAGAGATGTGCATGTTGTATCCATTTGTGTGTGGGATCTTATGGATTTTGAAAAAGTTAAATGGAGCTTGAAGCATGAAACAACCCTGGCTTGTTCCAATCCAAAAGGTTTCAAGAAATAGAGTTGATTAATTGGCTTGCTTGTGATTCAAATGGGTTCTAGTACAGTCGTTTCATGCAATCTACATAAGCAAACAATGGATGTGGTATGTCAAATTCAATTTGACCCTTTGATTGACATTTTTGCTGCACGATTTGGTTTTGGTGCCTGCCTTCCTCTATGAGCTTCATTGGCAGCCCACTTGCACTCACTCTCCCTGACTGCAATACACGCCGCATGAAGAAAGTAAGAAACAAAACAGGAAACATTTATGTTGTTCCTGGGTATTGCCCATCATTATGATAGCCCTGCCTGTTAGCCTGTGATTTGACTTATGGTAATTTATATTAATCTCAAATTAGATTACATTGTTTATTATTTTCTATTTTATGCATGGCTTCTTCTTCTTAATTATTTTCATGCAGATATGTGATTTAATCCTGGTTTTGTTGTCATATTACCAACTTTAAATATCTTATGAAGTGGGTTAGTGTTGTTTATGCTGCTTATTTAGTGTATGTAGTGATTTGATTTGAAAAATTATGCAGATATCTTATTGTCTAAGTTCATAAACTTATAGTGCTTAGATATAAGCTAGAACTTAGTTAATTATAAAATTAAGGACCTTTGTGCTCTCAAAAGATAATTAAGGAATTTTGTCATCAGACTTGAACTCGTCATTTTTTTTTTACATTCAGCTTCTTTGACTACCATTTGCCCCATTGTAAAGGACAAGTAGAAAAGCGTAATGAATAACATACCTATGACCCTTATCCATCGCATCCATGAAATTATAATAATTTTTAACAAAATATTTGGATCACCCTGAAGTTCAAAAGTGATTAAAATTGAATTCCAATCACCATGCACGGGAAACCAAAATAAAACAATTTCAATATTTACCTTTAAATGCACAAGCGACTGCGGATTTCAAGTAATGGTTCCAAGGCAAGATCATAAAATGGCTTCATAGCGACAAAAAATTAAATTTCAATTCAAGGAACAGAAAATTAATAACAAAAGGTATTTATAGGTTTTTCACTGGGTACCATTCTTTTCAATGGATGGAGGCCACGACAATCTCCTATGACTTGTGCCATCAACTTGTTGAAGGTCCCCTGTCGCACTACTTTCATCGTCTGCTTCTTGGCCCTTAGATTCTTGTTTCTTAAGGCTTTTGATTGCCAGGTCATCAAAACTAGATTCTTTTCTCCAAGGTGGTGGAGTTATACAATCTGAATCTGCAGGTAGTCTATGCGAGAGATCATTTGCTGGTGTTGTTGGCAAAAAAGTATCTGAATGGCCAACTCTCAAACTTTGGAGTGTAGCAAATGATTCTCTCATGGCAGACATTGCTTCGAAGAAACGGGTACAAGATGCTAAAGCGACAGGAATCGGACGTAGCATTTCCTACATGTGAAGACCACTAGAAGATAAGGAATATGTAAAATGGGAGGCAAAAAGATGAATGTGTTAAGACATTTCATGACAAAAGCAGTTTGTGTACATAGAGAATTAGATTCAGTTAACACCGGAAAATGGCAAAAAAGATAAAAGAAATGCGGTAAAAAGCCTAAGAACGTTTACGTCACAAACAAAAGCTAAAAACATGTCAAAGAATAAATAAATAAATAAATGCATAATAATACACAATGTTCTAAAAGCATACCCCCCAAACTGAAGGAGACTCTTTAAAGTTCTGGCTCCACTGGAAATCTGAAACAGATGCTGTCAAGGCACCATAATCACTAGCAGCCTTCATCAGTAATTCCGAAAATTGTTTCTGCACAAACCCAATGTAGACTCAAACAATTGGAATAAATGCAAATGTACAAAGGTACAAAATTAACCATTCAATATCCCTAATTTAACAATTGAAATATAAAATAAATTTGAACTCTAGTTTGTAGTAATGCAATTATTTTATTGTTCACCAGTAATAACAGCAGCATGTGTTATTTGCATATTTAAGCCTAAAATTTTATTACCACGAAACTAGCAAAGAATGCAAAGTGTACTAACTTTCTTCATCTAATTGGTTAGGTGTTAATAATATAACTTATGACAATAAAAACTTATTAAGGACACGTCAATACTTAACATTGAAAGTAGGATAAGGTGAATAGAAAACAGTTGATTCTCCCAATTCTTTATTTATCACTTTTTTTCTCTTGGCTAACATTTATTACGATGGTACAGAGACGTGATGCCACATCCATCAAGCAGTAAGTTTTAATGCCAACGGAAGTTCTTCATACTTATTCTCTTTTAAATCATCCTCATTTTCATAGAATGAGATTAGCACATGAAGTCCTTTTTCAATCCTGGATCATCAACTTTAAGCGTTTTGATGTCAGTGACAAATAAGTAAAAGCAAGTCATGAGTCAGTTGGATGCGAACCATCATTATTTTTCTGATCTTCTTACTTCTCCGCTCTACAACTACTTGCATTTGATTGATAGATCATAGACTTCAAAACTTTAACAATTGAAGACCTTAATATTTGATTATCATGATCAAGATTTTCAGGCTAAACATCAAACACCACATGCACCAGTGATACAATAACCCAGTTGATAAATAGAGATGAAACATATATGCTCCTGATGCAAGTGAACATGGGCATATAAATACAATTCAAGTGAAAAGGCAGCATAGACAATCCTGTAATGCTTACTTAAAAAGTACATAATAATTTGACAATTAACCTGGTATTCTGCTTCCACTGGAATACAATCTAGAGAATAAGGTTGTTGGAGGCGAGCTATAATTCGATCCTGCCATTTGGGAAAATTAATACATTAATAGAATTGCCAAGAAATGAAGTAACGGCTAAAGAAGCAAAATGCTTTGACAAGAAATCTTCTCAAATAATTCGCATCCAGGCATAATTTAACCCATATTTTTCACTGGGAATGCAAAAAAAAAAAAAAAAAGGTCCGACATAAACCATCATGCCTAGTTCTAACTATAATACTTGAAGCAAGAATCTCTCCAGCATGAATATCTAAAATAAATTACTAATAAATTTTCTAGAATTAGTTTCTGAGATTTTCTTTTCAAATAAGGAGTCTATGCAGTATTGGCTTAGTCTATGAAATCTAAAATATTTCAGGAGAAGCAAATAAACTTGAGACATTAAAAGTTGCTCCAAGGCAACCTTGGTTGAAGTCACAATTCTTTTACCCTAAAATGATTTTGACACTTGGATCCTTGACTAACATTAACTACTTCCTGAGCAGGCAGTCAAATACTAAAGATGCATGAAATTGAAATTGACTGAAACAAGTGAACTGCATCATAAACAGATATTGCACAATAGACAGCGGTAAGTGAACGATAATCTTTAAGAACTGTACTATATATCTCAGGTAATTCGTCTTGTGTATATATTGTTGGAAAATCAAACAAGTTATATTATGGTTCTGCAGGAATGCAAGCATGCATCATAGCCTGAGTATGAAAAAACAGGTAGGTTCATGCATGTATAAGTGTACATGTACATATGCACTGCATATAAAATTCTGCAGAATGCATCTTTCTCTTCAGGCTTAAAAGACATATATCCTTAAGTATCACAGATAACTTACCTTGTTTTGAATGACATCCTTCAGTATGGTTGTAATCCTTGCCAAAGTCTCAATCTTTTTTTCCATTTCACTCACATGTGTCAAATGAGCTACATTTTTGTCATCCTATAACGGGAAAAGACAATAGACTGTCACATAAAATCACGCAAATTAAAAATGTACCAACTATGTAGCCTAACATTATAATCACATTATGATAAAGTTTCCTTAGCTATCGATTTAATCTTCAGCAGATGATAAAACGATGGGAGGAGAAACATGAAAAAATTGCTTCACCTTTCGACCTTGAAGTTCCACTTGCAGATCTGCTATTTTTCTTTGTACAGTAGTTAATTCTCTTAAAACCCTTATCAAGTCATCACCTTTTTCACCAGTGGTCGTGGATAAGTTCTGAAGTTCCTCCTACACAGAAGTGAAGCAACAAAAATTGTGAGATCAAGTTATTTTCTAGTACACACCCAAGTGTAATTGCTAAAGCCAAGCGTATATTGCATTCTAGTAACCCACTGAATAAGCCAATAAACAGACATTGAACATGAGGATAGTAAACTTCGGATATCATAAAAGGAGACGGCAACAGCGATGACTAAACTACACAAATGAGCCAAAAGAAAAGCAGCATTTGCTTGGTTAAACCATTTTGAACCAAACCTTCATAAGGATTTTGATCCTAAAAAATGTGGAAAGGTTCTTGAAATTGTTTACATTTATCCCCTCATAAAACAGTAAGTAGGAAAATTCATTAATTTATCCATAACATCAAAATCAGCAGCACTTAACTAACGAAATCCAGTTATTCAAGTGATGGACTTTCTCTTAAATAGTGCAGGACATTCAATGGTTCAAAACCTCACCGCACCAAATTCTTTCTCTAAAAACTTCTAGTTCTGTAAAATCATAAGAATTCCCAAATACATCACCACTAGTAATATCTCTACCAAGCCTTCTCCCAGAGAAACTTTACTGAAAGCTAAAATCTCGATTGCTTGAAAAGAAAACTAGCCTAAAGGGAAAATAAAGAAACAATCGACAGAAGCAAAAACATGAACTAAATTTCGATATGCAACATAATAGAAAATGAAATTGAAAATTTCGAAGGGACCTGCGAAGGAGAGGGTGCAACGGAAAATCCAAGATCGGCGGCAATGGAGAGGGCGTCGGACATGCCTCCAATGCGTTTGATAGGTTTTCTACCAACCCATGTTGTGTCGCTTCCCATCGACATTGCCTTCTTCTTTCTATAGAACAGTTACTTTGCTGGAGTGATCATAAAATTTCCAAGATTCAGTTGAGATTCAAAAGATCTGTTGTCGTCGGACGGCAATTCCAAAATTTTCAAAATCAGCTCTTGAAAGCTTGACGGAGTCACACATCAAACCAGGGAACGGCTCGGATATGAACCGGGTTTATCCACTTGAATTTTAAAAAATGAAAAATAAAAGAAAAGTTATTAATTTGTCCTTCCGTATTACATTGCCCCTAAGTTTTACCTAATTAGACTAGTTAGTCCTTCTGTTCACTATTTCCGTCAACTTCGTTTAACTTAGCAGTTAAAATTTTTTTATTAATCCTAAACTACCCCCGGGTTTTCTAGCCGCCTCCATCTCCACGTTTACTAGCGCCGCCATCTCCACGTCTACCATCGCCGCCATCCCCACCTCTCCACTAATCGATGGAAAGCAACGGAAAATACGAACCGCGACCGCCATGGATAGACAACACTCGACGATAGGAGCATCGAAGGCCAATCGTTCACAACAGTCGGAGAAGACGAAGGGAGATAAGAAGAGGATCGATTCCTCTGTTCGATTTCTAGAATTTTATCTCTCTCGTTTTCAGATATCGCTGACCCCAGACCTTCTGCGACATGCGTGATCATTGCCGAAGGTGAGCGAGCGCTGGCGGTGTCACGATTCAGCATAAATGGGCTTTCATGTTCAAGTTCTTCGAGTTCTTCACAAGAACAAATTTCCAGTCTTTTTTTTTTAATAATTAAATCAAAACAGAATTGCAAAATCAGATTTCAGAAATATATTCAGATCATATCTCTCATGGAAACTCTCTTCCTCTTCTCTATTGACGCTGCCCGCTTCACCTCAGCACAAAAATGGCTTTCTGCATATGATGATCGGAAGAAGATGCGTTGGTGAGGGAAGATTGCAAAACGGTTGTGGAGGAACGGACGAAGGTGCTCGAGACTCTCTTCTGCGAATGGCGATAGGAAAAGGATGTTTCAAACGAGAAGTGAAGGGAAACATTGGCTGGGAGTAGTTTAGGAATCATAAAATTTAACTGCAAAACTAAACGGAGTTGACGGAAATAGTTAATAGAAGGACTAACTATGCTAAATAATTAAAATTTAGAAAGACAAAATAATCTAATACAATTAAACATAAATTAGTAATTTTTCCAAAAACAAATAATCTTTATTCCACCTTCTATTTTGTGAATAAGTCTTCTTAAATTTTCACATAATAGTTGTAATAATCACTGTCATACACAAAGTAATATGCTTTTAATAATATATTAGAAAAGGTACATCCAAGCCTTCACTTCATTTTTACAATAAAAGCTACGTTGGGTAACAATTTTTAGAATAGGCTCTAGTTGAGGTGAGCAAAATAATTGAGAAAATTGAATCAATAAAAAAAAACCGATTATAACCCAATTGAAAATTTGGTTAACCTACCGGTCGGTTTAATTTTCGGTCTGAAAATATAAAAATCGAGTGTGATTCAGTTGGTGATCGGTTTCAGTGTTAAAAAATTAGGTGTTAATTGTTTTAACTGTTTAAATATTGTTTCAATCACACCATTGATTCTTTCTTCCCTAGGTTCACTGTCCTCAGTTCCTTCAACTGGTGGTCGAGATAGGTGATAGAGGTGGCTTTCTAGAGTGCGATGGCCATGGTTGAAGCTGTAGCTTCAACTTGCGATTTCTTCACCCTTCAACCACTAATACATGCAATTAAAGTTATGAATGAGATCCATTGTTAGGTGGTGAAAAATCATAATTTCTACTTAATCGCCCTCACTTTAATATATCTATCTGATTTCAAAGGTGAATTTATGTATTATTTACTTTTATATCCTTAAAGAAGACCACCAATAGAAATTTTTTTCAGTAACACAATCCCAAAAAGCAGAAAAAATCCGACTATCCTAAAACTTTAGCAACTTTTAGACTTTGTAATAAAGTAAATGGGTAATTACTATTGGGTCCCTGAGGTTTGGCCTAATAGACTCGAAAGTCCCTCTATTTCTAAAAGTGTATCAAATAGTCCCTAACTTTTGGAAATTGTACTCTGAGGTCCTTCCGTCCACTTTGACCGTTAGTCAACGGTCAAAGTCAATACTTTTTTTCAAAATGACAAATCTACCTTTTGATTTATTTGAATCGAACCATTCTAATTATTAAATCAAACCTGTGGGGCCCACTTACTATAAATATGAAAAATAACAACATCAAGGCTCAGACCAGCAACCTTTAATAAGAAAGGATGCATGTTAACCAACTTCACCAAACATCTTTATTGCATTGAACTGATGTGATAAAATTTTATTGTGTAAAGCACAACCTTTCACCTTTTATGACTATAGCAATTATCTATTCATTCAATTAAGATTTTATTAAATAATTACATATTTATTTTTTTATCATCCTAGACAAGTCTGAAGGTTAGAAGAAAAAGTTTAACTTTTGGAAATTGTATCATCGAGTCCCTAACGTTTGGAATAATAGACTCTGAGGTCTTTCCGTCCAAAAACCGCGTTAATGAACGGAAAAAGTCAACGATTTTTTTCTCCAATAAATATTTCATTTCCTTAAATTAGAAATATGAGTTTTCTAATATTTTCAGGTATTTCCGTCAAAAAACGGCGTTAATGAACGGAAAAAGTCAACGATTTTTTTCTCTAATAAATATTTCATTTCCTTAAATTAGAAATATGAGTTTTCTAATATTTGTTAATTTCAGCAAATAAAAAATATGAGTTTTCTAATTTTTGTTAATTTCTCCAAATAAACACTCAATTTTCTGTAAACTCTTTTTAAATTTTCCGGAAAAATTAAACTTTTTCTTCTAACCTTCAGACTTGTCTAGGATGATAAAAAAATTAAATATGTAATTATTTAATAAAATCTTAATTGAAAGAATAGATAATTGCTATAGTCATAAAAGGTGAATGGTTGTGCTTTACACAATAAAATTTTATCACATCAATTTAATGTAATAAAGGTGTTTGGTGTAGTTGGTTAACATGCACTTTTTCTTGTTAAAGGTTGCTGGTTCGAGCCATGATGTTGTTATTTTTCATATTTATAGTAAGTGGTTCGATTCAAATAGTCTAAAGGGTAGATTTGTCATTTTGAAAAAAAACAAACGGTCAAAGTGGACTGAAGGACCTTACAATTTCCAAAAGTTAGGGACTATGCCAAACCTTTCCTTGATGATATGGACTCCATTGTTACCGTATCCTCAAAAGCACTCATTTTATATAACTTTAATTGTTTGGACACTTAATTAATTAATTATTTTATTTAAGCACTCAAACAAAAAGTTCACAAATTTGAGGTACTTAC
>CANUEY010527610.1:0-12599 GCA_948099555.1 Croton setiger
TATAGATATATATAGATATATATATATATATATATATTCTCGTGATTCAAATTTCAACATTTTTAATAAATTTTTAATTAGACTATAATATTGATATTTACTCCTAATTATGATACATTATTCATACTAATACCATTAGAATTATTATTAAAATTGTACGTTAAAACATAGTCATAGTCTAATGACAAGTGCATTTATCATCTTAGTGTCATTGTTCTCTTCCACCTAACTTTAAAAAAATACATGATTAATTAATTAAATTATTAATATAAAATTATATATTTGGGGATAGTTTCAATGTGGCAATGAGCTACTAATTCGACATAGATACAATAGACATAAACTCATTATAATTATACCCAATGTGAATTTGAATATGTAATTAGTATCAATTTACCCATAAACTACTATAATTTAGACTAGTATAATTCTTATTATAGTATAGAATTAGCTATATTAATTAATTTATCTTTTTAATCAAGCCAAGGTCATCTTATTAGTCAATAAAATCAAAACTGAAAGCTCCACAGACTACATGAATCACATTATGATATTATATGACACCAATTTGTTATTAAAAAAAAAAGCTAATTTATGCCACCAAATAGCTATTAATTTCAAGAAAATAATTCTATTAAATCTTCAATTCGTAAAACTACATTTACCGAACACTTCAATCCATAATATTACATATTCAACTTCATATTTTTTATTTTTGAACACGTATTGGATAGTTATACTATTTGAAAAATGTTATTCATTGATGTGTATTAAAATATGCAAAACTATTGCCATTTCCAAATTAATAAATAATTGAAATAATTTTTATTGTTAAACTGTGATTTGAATTTAATTATTAAATTATAAACAATTATATAATATTTTTATTAAAATACAATTTTTAATATAATTAATTAATAATCAATAATCATATTTTAATTTAATTAATTAATTATAATTCTAAAAATGAAAATTTTAACTTTAATAATATAGATTTTATATGGCATTTTAGATGAAATAAATGTGACTTCAATTAGTATATCTAATTATTATCAAAATATCTTCCTAATAACACAAACTCTTGTCCTTAACTAATAACATTTCAATAACATTTTTATTAATTTTTGAACGATCAAGACCTCATTTAGGTTTGTATTTGCTAGATTTGGTCAAAAACTCATAACGTACATAATTTTCCCACCTAATTTTTCTTTTACTGAATTTGATTTGAATATAATACTAATAATAACTCATTAATATTAATAGTATTAGGATTGTTATTTTTAATTAATTAAATTAATAATTTAATAAATACTTAATTACTTTTAAAAAATTAGTAATATGTATACCCGTTTTTAATATTCATTGTTTTTAATTTTATTTTCATTAAATTTATGTAAGTTCAATTTCTAAGTTTATAAATATTAAATTTTTTATGCATTTATTTTAATCATAAGTTATACTATTTAACTTTAGTATGAATAAAATAGTTAAAAGAATATTAAAGTTACGAAACTTATTAAAATTATATGAAGATCTTATGGTGCATTCTAAACTTTATGATAGAAAAATTAAATATTTTTAATTATCTACATATTATTAAAATTATTATAAGTACTTTCAGCAGACAATTTGAAAAATTTTAATTATGTTAAATATATATCAAAAAAAAATTTAAAATATAATAAATATAAAAACAAATTTTTATAAGAATTATTGTTAACAGTAACCCGAATGTGATATAATATTTATTGCAAAATAAAATTTCTCATTAAAATAAATTTATTTTTAAAAAAGTCAAATAAAATTTTTTTTTAACATGCAAATGAACTTATTATGATTCTAAAATAATTTGATAAGAAAATATAAATAAATATATTTTGCATGTACAACAAATAATTTATTTTTTAATCCTTTTCATGTAATAACAATATATAAAATTAAATTTTCACTAAAATTTAAAAATTAATAAAATAAAATATAAAAAGTTATTATCATGAATATTAAAAATGAAAATAAAATATTTTATTTAATTTTATTTTGCAAAATTACATTCGTTAATTAAAAAAAATTTCGTTAATATATAGTTTTATTAACATTAATGGACAATGTTTTGCCATTACATTTGCAACTATATTTGCATTATTATGCACATGTAAATAAAAAATACCTGATAATATGCAAGAATAAATCTCTCGTAATTTTTTATTAATATTTTTAATGATTTAATTGCTCTGATATTAAATATTAATTATAATCTTCCAAATTATCTTTCACAAACTTAAAAAGTATTACAATTCCATGATTATGTAGGAAAAAAATATAATAAAATTTTTTATTTTTGATGACAAGTAAAAATAAAAAATTATAAATATTTATACTTTAAACAATCCTAGATCACACTATAAAATATAAAATTTAATTTAAAATATATTATTATGAGTTGTCCCCTCCTCGAGACGAAAATTTTCTGTAGCCAAAAAAAAAACTTTTTTTTTTCGAAACAGTCTCTCTTCCCAATCAAGTCATAAGTATCTAACATATTTATATCTAATTATTTTCCACAAGGTGATAATGAAATATATAACTTGTATAAATCTTTCCATTTTCCAATTTTATCCCATCCATTTTGACCCATCCATTTGTTGGTAGAGCTATTTATTTGATCCTATAAATTTATGGAAGACCACTAGCAAAGACATAAAAAGAGAAGAGAACTCCCAAGATTAAGAAAGAATTTCCTTCGTAATTAAGCAACATCCTTTAAGTGAGTAGGTGTACACTAGATCGCTGAAAAATAATAGGTTCCCCCACCCCAGGCAAAAGTGAGTGAGCCGTGTAATAGACGACTATTTGACGCAGTTCAGGGGGCATTTGAATCAGCCGCTGGCGCTTGATTGTGTCTTGACTCCTATCTAATTTTTGGGCCAATTCCCCCTTTGCACTACCAAAAAATGAGATTCTTACTGAATCCAAGTTTCCTGCTCCAACCATTACAAACTAATACATATTCCATTTAGTACTTCAGGTGCTTTTGTTGTGTATAATGTAAATTTTGTAGCGGATCACTTCTCATGAACTTTCTTGAGCTTGGGGCCAAGCCCTCCATTCTGATGAGCTAAAGTCTACCTGCATAGGAAATCCCTTTGCTAGTCCAAGATTCCATTAAGTGAATAAATCTTGAAGTGCTATTCTAGCAATTGTTTCAGTGTTGTCCATAGGTCGAGACACTAACGTACTGCGAAGTGGACTTTCTTGTAGTTGAATCGGAGGATGTCATTAGGGCTAAAGATAATTGACATAAGGAAGAGGGGACTATTTCGAGGTCTAGCTTGACTGACTGATTGGCTTGGCGGCATCTTCTTTCACAAAGCCAGTTTTTCATTTTCAATTGAATGGGTTGGGACCAATCCGAACAGGCTGCCTAGAGGCAGAAAAGCCTGCTAAGGTCCTTGTCGGGATCTTGGGTCCAATGGTGAAAACGGCTAGACCCAAAACTCAAACCTACAAAGGAAAGAGTCTTCGATTTGGGATACGGACTTCGGAGGGGGTTCACTTTTGATTCGTCCAGCTGGCAACATGGTGGATGCCAAGCTGCATGTATAAAAACATATCAATTCACTCTTTTAAAAATAGTTTAAATAGATTGTTGTTTTAAAATAAAATCTTTATCCATAATAATCAATATTATTTACTCTGTCAATAAACAGCGAAACTCTGACAAAAGAGAGATAAAGATGATTATAGAGAATTACCTAAAATTAGTTTGTCTAAGCTTAAAATAGGTCTACAAAACTAGTTGAATTGAATAGTGAGGGGGATTGAAACCAAATTATTACTCATTTTGCATTTACATTTTTTCTAGTATTTCACACTAGCAAAATTTTGATTTTTAATATTCATTTTTATATTTGGATACTGTAATTATTGATTTGGCTTTTGTGGCATTAAAAAGGGCAAAATGGGAGAGACACACTACTCTCCAGTTGTCGTGGGGCACTTGTATGCTCCCACTGCATGCCAAATGGACTAAACTTTGTGTCAAGAAGATTCTTCGCACCTGCCTTCTGGTCCTTCCCATTTTAATTTCTCATGTATACTATAAATGATTCATAAAATACTATTTTTATTTCGTTCAATTTATTTACTATTTTTATAAAATAAAAAAGTGACGCTTATCAATAAACATTTTAACATGCTGTAAAAGAAGTCACTAAAAACATTAATAAAAGATATTCGCATATCCCATTTAATTTAATAAAAAATAATAATATATAGAAAAAAATAAAATGCACTTGTGTCGTTTTTGTTACATCCCGATTGTGAGAAATTCATTAATTATTTTATTTTATTATTTTTTTAGGAAAAAATCTACTAGTTTTTCTGTAAGCATAGTCATGTAAATCTGTAAAACAAATCGGTATTCGTTGGTATAAAAATAAACGGACAAAAGCGAACCGGACCGATGACCGATTTGGCTAAGCAATTTCCCCATCTTGCGTCTTAACCATTGAGCTGAACTACAACCGCAGAAGCTGAAACTGCGCGCGATCTCGTGAGTCTCTACTTTCCTAATCAGATTTCGCTTTGATTTTCAATTTCCAGTCTAATAAGCTACCAAAATTTTGATATCGTTCTGAAATTGCCTTTGGATTCGTTGATTGATGAGAGTTAAGAATTTGCTCTGAGTGTTTGATTTGATCTTGTTTTGTATCAATCAGATTGGGTTTGAAAAAAGATGGGAATGGCAGAGAAGAGTTTTGAAATGGAGGAAGGAACTCTAGAAATTGGCATGGGTTAGTTCTTACTTTGTTCTTCAATCTCCTGTTTTTGAGTTCGATTTGATGTTTGCTTCGTTAATTTTGCGTTAAAGAGCATCACTCTTGTTTATATGTGATTTGCAGAGTATAGAACCGTCTCTGGTGTTGCCGGGCCACTGGTTATTCTCGACAAAGTCAAGGTTCATGTCTTTTATTTGATTTCTTTTACTGTGATCATGGTATTTAAGGTTGGACAACATTGCATCTGTTTTCTTTTTTGAACTTTTGAAGTTTTCAGGGTCCAAAATTCCAGGAGATTGTTAACATTCGGTTGGGAGATGGAACGACTCGTCGTGGTCAGGTCTTAGAAGTTGATGGAGAGAAAGCTGTTGTGCAGGTTATTATCTGGTTAACATTTTTTGTAAGCTTTTGTTATGCGAATTCGTGTATAAACTTGTTTAAGTGTTTTGGATAAAGCTCCTGAGCATAAAAGAAGCTTTACCCTTCCCTTTTCATTCGACAGGATTTTTTAGATGTAGAGAAGTTGAGTAAATTTGTTTCATCTTTTTATCATTTTCCCTTGAATATTATTTGACGAAAGAGAATTTGCATCTAAATACAGCTTCTCTCATACATTTAGTTGGGAGAGGCCTAGGCCAGGTGCAAACAGAAATCAGGAAAATAAGAAACCTGAAGAGATGGGATTCAGCAATTAATGGTGCGTATTTAACAGGCCCATTTTTCTGCTAATTCCATGTCACATTCACAAATTTTTTTATCATGCACTTTGTATATAGGCTGCGTCCATTTTTCGAATGCTGCATCCTAGAGCGAAGGTGCATAAACTAATAGCCTAGTTATCGACCAGCAGCCTCATAGGTAACTGGATGATACCAGCGGACATGGTAAAATGTGAACTTACAGCTGTGTTTTCCTCTTAACCATGGTTGTAGCTTTTCTGTCATTATAATATCTAAATTTTAACATACTTATCTTGTCATAGATATAACACTTTTGGGTTATGTCTAGTTTCTCCTGTCCTCTCCAAGTAAAGGCTTAGTCATGTTTCTCCTTGCACTCTTTGGTTCTTAAAGTTGATATCTATTGTCTATTTGGTTTTCGGTTTCTCCTTTTGCAGGTTTTTGAAGGAACCTCTGGTATTGACAACAAATATACAACTGTGCAATTCACAGGAGAGGTATAATGTTTTCTTTCTTTGAGTTAGTTACTGTTAATTGGCTTCAACTATTTGTTGAATCCACTTGGTAAATCTTGTCACTTGCCCATATTGTCAACATGTGCAAAACACAGGTATTTCCAAAATCCCTGTACTGGATTCATATTTTTGAACTAGGGAAACCTAGTTCATTCTTTTTCTGGGTGCATTTGGCTAGATTTCTGCTCAATAGAATCAAATACAATTTAAAGCTGAGAATTGTTGATGGAAACTTTTTTGTCTTATAGGAATAGGAGAGACATTGCAATTTATCATCTGATAATTTCTTTTTTTCTTACGTGAATAAGAAAGTCTGTTAGTATTTGTTCAATTCTATTGATTAATAAACTGCATTGGAATTCTAAGGGGAAAGGAGCTTGGTTTTACACATGGAGTGGTGTAAAGTTCTCTTAAAAGAAGTTTATATGAGACTTCTGTGGGAACAAGTTCTCATGCTCCATGTAATGAACATGGGTGAATGCACATTTCAGGTCACAAACTCCCCCTGATTATGTTCATTTTGCAGGTTTTGAAAACTCCTGTATCATTGGATATGCTTGGTCGCATTTTCAATGGTTCTGGAAAACCCATTGACAATGGTCCTCCAATTTTGCCGGAGGCTTACCTAGACATATCTGGTGAGAATTGTTGCAGATAATAATGTCACTTATAGAATCAATGGATGCTGGAGAGTTAATATTTTTTATTCCGATCACAAATCTTTTGCTGTCTTTCTCAGGAAGCTCAATTAACCCAAGTGAAAGGACTTATCCTGAAGAGATGATACAAACTGGGATTTCTACCATTGATGTCATGAATTCTATAGCTCGTGGTCAGAAGATTCCACTTTTCTCGGCTGCTGGTCTTCCGCACAATGAAATAGCAGCTCAGATTTGTCGCCAGGCTGGTCTTGTAAAGAGGCTTGAAAAAACTGGAAATCTCTTGGAGGTATGTTGTGTCATAGACTCAGGAACATGATGATTTATGAATGCAAAAATATATTTCAGGTTGATTATTCTGATATTTTTCATTAGAAATGAATTTGCAAATTTTGGATCTTGTGTCACTCGACATCAAGTTATGACTTCTTTATTACATAATTACTAGAACTGGCAACTTGGAATAGTATATAATCCTGATTCCCATTAATTGTTCTATATTTCAAGTCCTGATATTCCCCAGGATGAAGAGTCTTGTAACTTTTAAGATAGTCACTATATGATTTAGATCATATTTGTCCTCTTGATTGCAAAACTCTTGTAGTCATGCGAATAAAGTTGTCAAATATTGTTAGTTCATATGGTTTTGCCTTTTCATATTGAGGCCAAGGACATGTTTCGTTTTGGCTGTCTTAGTTTTATTTCTATTTAGTAAATAAACATATGATTTTTCTTCTCTATGCCATGATTTGTGTTTTTAGGATGGGGAAGAGGACAATTTTGCAATTGTATTTGCAGCCATGGGTGTAAACATGGAGACAGCCCAATTTTTCAAGCGTGATTTTGAGGAGAATGGATCAATGGAGAGAGTGACTCTTTTCTTGAACTTGGTAGACTTAAATAAATTATTTTTTGTTCGCCTTTTGTATGGTTATGCTCTACCTTTATTATTGATTGTTTGTTGCTTTTGTATTAACATGCAGTCAATATATTCTCATTGTGCAGGCCAATGATCCCACTATTGAGCGTATTATTACCCCTCGAATTGCCCTTACAACTGCAGAATATTTGGCTTATGAATGTGGAAAACATGTTCTGGTCATCCTGACTGATATGAGCTCTTATGCTGATGCCCTTCGTGAGGTATTAAATTTTATCTTGTCAACTGCTCTGTATAAGTTATATACTACATAAGAAGCAGATAAACTTATCTGGAACTTGAAGTTCTCTCTTTTATAAGGTTTCATTTCTGCATTGTACTTTCTGAAATTTACTGACTAGCCTATCTAACATTGTCAATTGTCACTCCAGGTATCTGCTGCTCGAGAGGAGGTGCCAGGACGTCGTGGATATCCTGGGTATATGTATACTGATCTGGCAACAATTTACGAGCGTGCAGGACGTATTGAAGGGCGGAAAGGCTCAATCACTCAAATTCCAATTTTAACTATGCCCAATGATGGTATTTTTTGCATTCATCATAAAGAACATTCTCCCTATCCGCAAGTTTTCTTTTCTCCATCATTTATAGTTGATTTTGCCCTTTCAACAGATATCACACACCCTACTCCAGATCTTACTGGTTACATTACTGAGGGTCAAATATACATTGATAGACAACTTCACAATCGGCAGGTGATTTTCGAAACACTTTGACTTTACAACATTTCTAATTCTCACAAAATATTGTTTCATTAGTATGCATTATCAGCGCTTAACAAACTGGAATGTGTTTATACTTATAATTCTCCAAAGCTTTTTCCAATTTTCTTTAAATAATACAAATAGTTATGCAAGTTGGTTAGGTTGTAGCTGTGTAATTACTGATTTTTCTCTTCTGCAGATATATCCTCCTATTAATGTGCTTCCATCGCTTTCTCGACTAATGAAGGTATTAACATCACTTCTTCACGCTAAAATAGTGTATCCTCAAAATAAATAAACATTTTGGGACAATCATCATAAGTTTTACTTTTTTTTTTAATGTCTCAGAGTGCTATTGGGGAAGGAATGACCCGTCGGGATCATGCTGATGTGTCCAACCAGGTTTTCATTTTCTTTGCTCTCAGTTTATTGAATGACTTAATCTCTCTCTGTTCTGGTCTAATACTTTTTGTTTTTTGATCGGTTCTGGTCTCTTTCTTCGATCCCTCTTGATTTGAAAATTTCAGTTATATGCAAACTATGCTATTGGAAAGGATGTCCAGGCCATGAAAGCTGTGGTTGGAGAAGAAGCACTTTCTTCGGAAGATCTGGTATGTGCTCACCCTATTTGCATATGTGAGTGTGTGTGTCTCCGTGTGTTCTGCATCAACAGGAATTTTTTATGAGGGGTCCACATGGCTTAGCATTAAAAATCTTTTTCATTTGTGCATGGCAACACAGCCCAAGCGTATCTCTCTGTGTGTGTATTTATTTATTTTGTGTTTGTTGTCCAGCTATATCTAGAATTTCTGGAAAAATTTGAGAGGAAGTTTGTGACACAAGGGGCTTATGACACACGCAACATCTTCCAGTCACTTGATCTGGCCTGGACACTATTGCGTATCTTCCCTCGTGAGCTGCTTCACCGAATTCCTGCAAAGACATTGGACCAGTACTACAGCCGTGACACAAACTGAGCTGAAAAAGCAAGTGCTTTCACCTCATTTTTACTTTATAGTTAAGAATTGCAAATGACACAGAACCTGCCCTTTTTAAGGATTTACAGTAGTATTCTGTTCTATTCATTACCAATCAGATTTTAACGTTTTGAGTGAAACTGAGATTAATACTATTATTTCATGCAATTTATAGATTTGTTATGATTTGTACAAGTCCTTCCACTGCTCCCCGCGATGAAATGACAGAGGTTAGCTACTTGTGAATAAATTATATGGTATCATACTAATAGTTGTTTTATTGTTTAATATATACTAAAAATATGTTAATGTTTAATTAATTCTTAGGTTTGGTGAAGTAGGAGAGAAAAATTTATGGATTTCCCGGTCCGGCTTCTGAGGGAGGGAAGGAATGAACTTCCAATAATTTTCATCATCCCTTCTTTTTTTTTTTTTTAATATTATTATTGTTGATTGATGTGTTTATTTTTATTAATTTATGATATGTTTATTTATATACTAGAATATTTTTTGTGACCTAAATTGAAATTGATTTGTTTTGTGCAATAAATGAGGTAGTGAAATTGTGTTGTGAAATCGATAAAAGGCAGCAGCATGTAACATTTAGATTGTTCAGGAGAAGGCACTTTTATTTGTAGCTTTGCTTCTCCCTCTCTGAAATTAAACTTCAAGGTTCGGTTCAACCCAACCCAAACTGATCTTGAGTAGGTCAGGAGTATCAAATCCGACCAGACGGGTAAAGTTCAAGTCGGTAGGTCATCAATTGATTCAATTCCAATGATTTTCAGGTAGTTTGGGTTGACTATTTGAATCAAACTTGGCTGTTGAGGCACTCCTTATCTCCCACATAGCTTTTAAAGTAAATAGGAGTATTATAATAATCACAAACATCAAATTTGGATGAAATTGCAAACAGTTGGTAAAGTTTAAGGTATTATTTTTGCTAATTAAGCTTAACATAGAACCAAAACCAAGTTGCAAAAAAAGAAAAATTATTATGAAAATGAAAATTTTATTTAAATAACTAAAAGCTAACTAATATCATTTTGCTACAAAATATAGATTTTAGTGTTTTAATAAATCAAACGCTAATTTAAAAAGCAGTTGCCCAATAATCTATATATATCTAGAGATTTTTTCATTGAATTTTTTCAACACTAAAACATAATTAATTACTTAGAGAATAATTTGAATATTTCATTTTAATATACTTTAAACTTGTTAGTCTATTATCCATAACAAAGTATTAAAATCTAAAATTTATTAACCATAACATGAAATATAATATAAATCATTATTAATCTTTTAGTGGGCATAAAATGATTTTATTAATTTTTTAAGTTTCACAAGAGGATGCGTCCTTTTTTTTCCTTTCCACGTTTATTTATTTTTCTTAAACATCCATTGTTGGAATTAGAACCTTGTGTGAATTCTTTTAGTAGGAATACACTTTTAGTTAAACAACTTTTGTATTGTTTATATAAAGTCTCGACATCTTTAATGCGCAAGGTTTTAGTTTTAAAATTTGATTTTGTACTTTTCAAAAAAGAATTTATTATATGATGATTATATATACTCTTCAACGGGTTGGTCCAAGCAGTGGCGTACCCAACACCTCACCAAAGGGTTGGCAAGCTTGCAGACGGCAACAAATGTTGAACGGAAGCCGGTGGTAGCAGTAGATAGCCAGCGTAGACAATATATTATGGATTTAGTTATGAATTTAATTTGGCTATGTTTGTCGTATATTATGAATTTTTGTTAATGTGTTAAAATCCATAATGTATCATTAATCATCAGCATCAGCATCAGCATCAATGTATCATCAATATTCAATCATCATCATCAAAATCAATAATAAAAAAAAGAACTAACTTACTAGTAAAAATATCGAAGCAGCAGCTAAAATTTACAATGTTCAATAAAGAATTATCAATCATCCTTAAAGAATTATCAATCATCAATCATCTTTCATAATAAACCCTAACATTATACAAATTCAACATATATTTCTATTGAACATATAAAGCATAATTATAAACCAATTGAATATCATTTCACAAAAAATAAAACAGAAACATTTATCTAATTGAACATTTTCGCCTTCTGTAACATTAGGATTGTTGGAGTTAGAGGATCCATCACCTCAGATTCGGAATTAACGATGTTGTAATTTTTTAAAATACATTTTCATATCCTAATTTCATAGAACGTCTTCAAATTATTAACCAATAACTCAAAAACTAATCAATTTATACAAGTAGTATAAATTAATTATTCAACAAAATTTGGAAATAATTATATCATTAACAAAATAATCAAATACTCAATCAATTAATCATCATTTAATAATCTCAAAATTTTACTTAATCAACATTTAAATTCACTAAATGGAAGACATAACACAACAAAATTGAATCAATTACAACTATAAAATAAACTGATCATCAATCTTTTAGCAATATCATAGAATTTAGGGGTCATTGACAAAATTAATTAGAAACCCTAAAAATTTTTCATGTAAAATTAAAACAAAATACAAAATACACACTTACCTCAAACTGACGCTAGCTGGATGGGGCAGTAGCTGGTGGTTAGAAGGGGCAGAGACGCATAGATCTTTCTTCTTCCGCTTCCCCTGCTCACCTGCTTCTTTTTTCTCTTCTGATTTCTTCTCCCGTTGCTGCTTCCCGTTTTAATCCTTAAACGTTTATTTATTTTTTGTTCGACACAAAACGATGCCATTTCACTTATTTTTTTTTTTTTAAAAATTTTAAGATCAAAACCACGTGGTTTAGATCTTCTTCTTTGCTTCTCCTTCAACCATTTCTGCAACATCACATGGTGGGCAAGCAAAGGACCTCCAGCGACTAAGCCTGGGCACCCCTAGGTACACCCCTGGGTCCAAGTGGAAAACGACTCAGATTAGCTTAAGGAAATTTTATATTTAAGACCTATTATATTGTAACTATCCTCGTGACAAGACCTACCCACCACTGTTATATACATGCCATTACAATGTCTTAAAAACCAGTGGACTTTCAAAAAAGAAATGTTTTCTTTCCAGAACTTGAATAAACAATTTTTAAAATTTAGATTGAATTGTGAGAATTTAAAGATCAGCTAAAAATATTTTAAAAAGTTTCTGTATATGCAAAACCTTGTAATAAGGGATGCACTTAGGCCTGCTCGCAAGAGGTTACAAACCCTCCAACCTTTATTTTTTAGTTTTAATGTCCTTTATGTTATATATATATATATATATATATATATATATATATATATATATATATATATATATATAAAAGAAAATAAAAATATATATAATATTAAAAATATTTTT
>CANUEY010528044.1:0-12825 GCA_948099555.1 Croton setiger
AAAATTTCTGCACAGTTAATTTAAAAGCAGGCCAGCCCACTGTTTAGGCCCGCCGGGCCCCACGGTTCAGCAAATTCAGAAGCAAACAGGAAGGGACCGCCGGGCTGGGCCCAAGGTTTGGCCCGCCGGGCCAGCAGCCCCTCCCCCCAGCGCGTGAGCCCGCCGGTTTGGCCCAAGGTTTCGGCCCGCCGGTTCCATGCGGTTCAACCTCGATTTTCGTTTGGTTCATGGCCCGCCGGTTCAAACCCACGGGCCAAACCTTCGGTTTCTGGCAGAAACATGGCAGCCTTTGTACGGTCAAAGCCCGGCGGTTCAAACCGCCGGTTCAACCTGCCGGTTTCATTTTTTTGAATTTTTTTTATTTTTTTTCGGTTAACCGGCGGTTCGATTTAACGGTTCAGGCGGTTTCCTCACGGTTCACGGGCCTCAACGGTTACGGTTCGAAAATTTAATGAACCTGAACCGGCCCGGCCTTCGGCCGGTTCAGGTTACGGTTCAAGGCGGGCCGGTTTGGGGGCGGTTACGGTCCGGTTCATGGCCGGGCCGGTTCGGCCGGGCCGGACGGGCCGAACCGGCCCATGGCCACCTCTATCTATATGAATTATAGTTCATAAATATAGAAATTAAGAAATTATAGTTGATGAAACTTTTTTATACATTGATTAAGTAAATAGTACCTTAAGTATTTAACTAGATACACTTGGCCATGGCCAGGCCGGCCGGTTATTGTCTCGGTCTGCTCGGACCAAGGGTTGGTGGGAGAGGAAACCGGTTCGGCGGACTTCGATTTTTTATTTTTATTTTAAATTAAAAATAATTTTTGATTTGAAAATAAGGAAAAAAAATTTTAGTGTCCAATTTTGAAAATTTTATTTTTTTAGGATGTATAAAATTTATAGATATATAAATTGTTTTAGAAAAAAAATTGAGTAATTAAAATTTGGAAAAAAAAATAGTTAGAGTACAAATAAAATTAAATAATGTAATGTAAGTAAAAAAAAAATGTAAACATAAACACACTAAGTATAATATAACTTAGAAGATTACAATTTCGTGATTTTTCTGAAAATTGAAAAATGCGCACAATACATTCGTATGATTGTGCTAATAAAGTATAGTTGGAATTCCACCTTTCAAAACATAACGATGAAATTTGGTAGGAGTCAAATTATTACTCTTACAAAATTTAAACCAATTTTTCATAAATTTATTATAACTATATAAGGATAATATTTACTTCTAAAAATTTCAAACTATCTTGAACATACAAGAAATTATTTTATAAGTATTATCAAAAGAAATAGTTAAATTTTTTTGACTAATTTATATTCTTTTAAAATATTATGAATTATTTTATATATATTAGCAGCAGTATATTTTTCCTTAAAAGCACGAAATACAATTATTCTTTTTTATAACTGCTAAAAATTATCAATGTAATGCACAATTAAATTCGTGTAGGAGCGATTATACCAATTATCTGTTCAAATATCAGTACAGATAGAAATACAATCATCCATAGCAGCAAATTGAACAATTAATAATTTTTTTCTTTCATTAAACAAAGTTAAAATATTTCTTTTAATAATATTTCTAGCCACAGTTTTAATTAGTGGATTAACACATAATTTTAAAAATTTAATGAACCCATTTATTTCACCAAAAGAAAAAGATAATTTTTCAACACATATGAATTTGGCTAAGCCTCTTTTATAATTCTTATCATTAAAATTAAAAATATAATTTTTAGAAGATGCGTACTCGAATATTTGCGTTTCTTATTTTTTTCCCGAGAATTCCATCGAATGCTTCTGCTCCAAGTGCCTCTTCATTGTTCCATATCCTCTGCCGACTTTCCATTTGTAACACTTGTTACAATATTTGCAAACTTAAAATATTCGGCATTTCCAACGGACTCCTTTCAGAATTGCTGTGACAAATCGCTTATGTGCTTCTAAGAAAAATATTATGGTTGTTGTGTTCCGACTTTCTCCTCTGATTGAATTTTAGAACTATTAAAAAATTAAATAATATACATTAAGTTAAAAAAAATTGAATAATTGAAGAAAAATTAGGTGAAAAAAAAAATTAATTGAAAAAAAATAACGTATGTGAAGAAAAAAATTAAGTTAAAAAAACGTAAGTAAAAAAATTACGTAAGAAAAAAAAGTAATGACAAAAAATTAATGTCATTTAAAAAAAAAATTTAAGTGGAAAAATACTGCATTTGTTGTTGCAACGGTGATAGTGGCATATGTTGGTTTGAACATTTTGTTAAGACTCCTCATTTGAACTCTTGTCGGATCGACCGGATAATCAAATAAATTGTGAATCATCCTGTCTTTGAATATTGTGTTCCTTACCCTTTCATCTGAGATGATACAATTTTTTTTTTCAAATTTAAACGAAGAAAACTAATATAATTTAGTGAAAAAAAAATTAAGCATAATAGTAGCATAAATAGAATTGTGATTACGAAGATGAAAAATAAATTAGCACTAAGATAATTAATTAAATGTAGGGAGAGAGTATGAGATTGTAGAGAGTTGATGGAAAAAAATTTGTAACCAAAATGTGCCAACCCCCTCCAATTTATAGAAAATTCATATAATTTCGATATTCTTGAAAAATGATTTTTTTTTGTTGTTGGTAGGGGTAAAATTGTGCAAAATTCCAAAAAAAAAACCCCATTCTTCCCAAAACCGTGCGGCCTAACGAGCCCAATGATTCATTCTAACAGCTAAAAGCTCGCCAGGCCCGCCGGTTCGGCGGTTTCTCCCCGCTCCCAGCAGCCTGCTGGTTAGGCCCACCGATTATGGCGGTTCCCCAACGGCTAGCAAACTGCAGGTTTGTTTGGTTCTAACCAGTGGTTAACCATATATTTTTTTTAAAAATATTAAAATGGTTAACCAGCGGTTCGTTGACGGTTACGATTTGTGGCCGTTCGCGGTTCGAAAATCTCTTAAATCTTAACCGGACCGCCGACTGAACGATTCTGGTTACGGTTTGACCGGTTATGGTTTTGCAGCAGGTTGAGCTGGTTAACCGGCGGGTTCACTGGGCCTAATTTGCCCATAGCCTTGTCTATAACTAGACATTCGTTCACGCGTTGCGAGAATTATGCATATTCGCAAGTCATATTATTTATAAATAACACATACTTTTTAAAATAAATTAATCATAAGTTTTATTATTGAACGAAATAAACAAAAGAAAGGTTAAGAAGCACATCCTCAAACATAGGACAACAATTATCTTTATATAATATGTGGAGTAATTCTGAAGGAGGATGGTTTCAGATATTCACCGCGAACTCTGAAGAGTGATCTTGATGCGTACAAAATATGCACATCTATTAGATTTCTTGAATTATTTATACATTATATTCTTTATATCTGATAATTACTAAATTTTAAATAAATGAATATGAAGAGTTGGTCCTATTAATTATATTTAATTGAAAAAAAAAGCAAAATTTCATGTAAAGTTTAGGCTATTCTTATTCCGACATATCATCAATTCCATCCTTTGTTTTCATAGATTTTATATACATTAGGTAAATAGAATTTTAGCAAAAATAAACTATACATACTAAAAAAATTTAGCACTTTCACTTTGAAAATTAAAAAAAAATAGAACATTAGGCATAAAAAAAGTCTACAAATTTTTCAACATACCAAAATGTCCTTTATAAATTTAATTTTTTAAAAAACATATGGAAAATTGGAAAAGTCACGCAAATAGAGCATCAAAAAACCAAGTTTCTACAACCAGCGATCACCAAAGTTTAATGTCGGATGTGCAAGTCGTCGTCACTGATCACCAGTCCAGGCAACGACGAGCTCAATTGGCATCAGAACTCTGGCAACAGGATTTGCATCTATTTTCAGGTAAAATGAGACTCAAAATTTTTGAAGTTTCGATTCATTATCTTATTGGTTATGGATCTAGGATTTGAGGCCACGGTTGAAAGTCTAAGCAACGAGAAATATTTTGGTACCTAACTTACCGTCGTTCAATGGCTAGAAAAAAGTCACATTTTCATTGCTGATCTACTTTATTTTTCTTTTTCTAGCCAAATATGACAAAGTCACGAGAAAGTAAAACTATATTTGTAATCTACGAGTAGAAAGTTTTCCGATTACATATGATTTGTTAGGTTTCATCACCATTTAAATTTTTAGGTGATTGGGGGCTAGGATTTCTGCATATTAAAGAAGATGAAGGTGAGAGATGAAGAAGATGAAAATGACATTAAACTTCAATAGCAATCAATAACACTCAATAAAGTTTTTTTAATAAAGCTCAATAAAAATCAATAAATTTCAATATCAGTAAAAATCAGTAATAGTAAGAATCAGTATCAATTAGTAAACATCAAGTTTAATACAACCCTAAAAGCATAGAAAATAAAATCTCAAAAGGCATTTTGAGAATTTTTTAAATGTATGAAAACAAAAGAATTATGCTAAAAAATCATTACTAATTTTTATTTATTTATCAATAATACTGATTCTTGATGATATTCATATATTCTTATTGAATATAATCCAATAAATACATAAAAATTGAAAGAATTATAAAATCATTATTGATTTTTATTGATTTTGAATGATATTAATTTTTATTAATTCTTTATGATATTAATTTCTATACATTCTTAATATTGTTATTAAAGATTATTTAGAATTTTAATTGAAAGTTTTTACTGTTACTCATTGTTATTGATTACTACTGATTTTTACTAATTATTATTGAAGTTTATTAATTTTTATTGATGTTTATTGATGTATTTTATTCACTAAATTTTTATTGATTTGTTATTTATTCTTATTGATGGTTATTATTCGCATTTACATGTTCTAAACTCTTTATTGATTTGTTATTAAAGTTTGTTGATTCTTATTGATGTTTTGTTGATTCTTATTTAATTACTGATTTTACTGATTGTTATTGAAGTTTATTGATTTTCATTAAGCTGTATTGAAATTATATTTATATGTACTAAATTTTATTGATTTGTTATTGAAGTTTATTGATTTTATTTAGCAATATTGAAATTATATTTACATGTAATAAATTCTATTGATTTGTTATTAATGTTTATTGATGAATTCTTTATTGATTTGTTATTGATTCTTATTAACGTTTTAACTGATTGCATTTATATGTACTAAACCATTTATTGATTTGTTATTGACGTTTATTTATTGCTGATTGTATTTACATGTACTAAATTCGTTATTGATTATTAATGGTTATTTATTGCATCTACATATTGAAGCCTTTATTGATTTATTATTGATGCATTAAAATAGAAATTACCACTTTTTCAATCTAAGTCGATACATTTTCGACGAAATCAATTGGCATTCTTGATATACCTTCAATCTTCTTTTGCAGAATTGACAGGAAAGCTGTGCGCGGCAAGAAATTTGGGAGTTCAATCCCTCTAGATTCTTGAAGAACACAGATCCCTTTCATCAAGAAATTCCTTTTAGGATCACTGTCAGGACAATTATGAAGATCATTTGAGAATTGGTTAAGCATTTAACTAATATACCACGTCCATGCATATCCTGATCATCCAAGAACTCGTTATATTCTCTTCTTACAAGGATTTTTTTTGAGAAACTCTTTAGCTTAGCCAATTATTCCGATGAAAGCTGTCATGGCTTCAGCCGGAGAAGAAAGAGTCTTAGGCATCCTATTAAGCTTAGAAATACTTGCATTCAGTTTCTCATTAATCTTTTTAAATATATCAGGCAAGCTCTACCAATTATAGTTGCTTGAATCTGAGTCAATTTTTCAGCAAGAACAGGATCCCCACATTAGATTTATCAATTTTCGCCAAAAGTTGATGTTCTTGGAACAACATAACTTCTTGATTTCTTGCTTCTTCATAAGATTCATTACCAATCCTATTACTGACACAAACATAACCTAACCATTAACATCATCTGCAATAACTTTTTCAAGAAGCCCTTCAGGGGCCTTATCAGATTTGGTAACCCAGCAAGAGTTCTAGCTCCTGTTTTATCTACTTGCTGGGACATTCTAATTGATTCACAAGTAGGGAAATCAACATATGCAGATAAAACATTAAAAATAATACTTTGTTCAGGAGTTATATACTCTTTTATAATACCTGCAATCTGTTCAGGCGAACCATGAAGAGGAACTCTAGTAATTCCAGGCAAATCGATCATGGTTAGATCAGGAACACCATTCCTTTTCACTACCAAAGTTAATGGAGTGTTTGAAATACCTTTCTCATCACCTGCAATTTATAGCAAGATTAATAGCCTCTGCGACATGGGTTTCATCAGTTCGTACAGTTTTGCCATTAAACTCCAAGAAAAGTTCTGGTTCAGCAGATGGGAAATGCTGTAGCCTATAGAAGATTCACTCCGGCCAGAGATTCAAGAACGCTAGACTTGCCGGAAGATTGATCATCGACGACAAAATTGGTGGGTAATTGAATACTGTCTTTGGTAACTTTGAAGCCTAAGCTTATCAACAGCGTCAAGAATGGGCCGAATATGATCATTGTAGGATGATATAATCGGCACTACATTTTTATTTTCTTCTACTTCTTCTTTAGGCTTAACCATTGCAATATCAGTATTTGTCAGGGAACCCTTTTTTTTTAAAGAAAAGGAGAGATCTTGCAAGAAACGGTTTCCGTTGCAGTGCAGAGAAGTAAAGAAATGGGAAGCTTATTCTGGAAGTTTTTGGAACATAACTAATATTGTTGAAGAGATTGGATTGATTACTCCACTAGAAATTCGGAGACAGGTCTCTCAAATTATATATATATATATATATTTTTTTTTTTAAAAAAGAAAATTTTGGGAAAGCAGATTTTCAGATAAAAGAAAATAAATTAAATTTAGAAATCGAAAGTAAATTTTACTTCGAGTGATTCTTCGAAGATTCAATTGTGTTAATTCTGATTCTGTTGAGTAATGGTTATTTTCTTATTTTTTATTTATTATGTCTCTATTGTTTGCATGATTTTTCTAGTGGCACTTATTATTTCAATGTGTTTCAATGTGTTTTATTTTGATTCTAAACTATCTAAAAATATCTGAAAAATTAAATAAATGATGGTTGAAAAATTATTCAATTGTCCCTCACCCTCTTCTTTTCTCAAGCTCAAAAAATGAAGAGCGACGAATTGGATAATTTTCTAACTCAAATATTAATTTTAAATTCCAGCGATAAAATATGTAATTAAGTATATCAAATCAAAACTTTCACAATGATAATTCCAAATATGATTTAAAATTCATCATTCCACCATCGTAACACCTTTAAAAAATGGAAAAGAAGTTTTGAGTTATTTTGAATCATTTACCCGACTCATTTCAAACTCAGCATTATGGCCATCGATCATAGAAAATACCTATACCAATTGAAAGATATTGTTGAATTGAGTTGAATGATGATTTTAGATTTTAAATACATAATTATGACCTATCGTTTGTAGAAATTCTCTAGTGACACCCTATTGTTTCAATGTGACCTATTGTCCCGAACTATCGTTTTTCTCATTTTTACACTACTTTAGCTTCGGTTGTCGGAATTGAAATCTAAAACCACTGTTCAACTCATTTCAACAATATCTTTCAATTGGTATCAGTATTTTTCATAATTAGTGTTCAAAATATGGAGTTTGAAATGAGTTGGGTAAATGAGTCAAAATGATATATAACTTCATTATTTTCATTTTTTCAAAGTGTTACAGTGGTAAGATGATTGATTTGAAAACATATTTAAAATTTTTATTGTGAGAGTTTTGATATGGTATGCTCAATTACATGTTTGATCATTCATGGAGGTTTGGTGATGTATGTTATATATAATTTCATGTACATATAAATCATAAATTGACTTGTGATATAGTGAAAAAGTGTGTTTTGTTATTTCCAAAGGTCATGGGTCATAAAGTTAAGCACATTAATTTTTAAAAAATGTAATATTTCTAGCTCTTAATTCTAAACTTGCTGGTTTTAAGTCAAAATAAATTTCAGTTTAAGAACAAAGGGTTTGGCCAAATTTTGAAATAGCAATTGTTTGATGAGACATTTTGCAAATAAAGAGTTTTGCTAGGAGCACGTATTGTAGCCATACCGCTGTGAGCAATCAGAATATCTTGACCCTTATAAACAAGGAGTTTAAATTATATGTGCCTTCATATTCGTTAACAGTTGAGCGGGCTTGCAGGTCAGGTTTCAAGTCGTAATTGGCTCCAGTTTCAGGATAGCAATTGATAGGTTGATGATTTGCAAGTGGAGTAGTAGTAGAATAGTTTGCCATCGTCGCACAACATAACCAAGTTGATGCACATATTACCTTGATTCTGTGGTTGGTATCGCAACAGCACGTGATATTTCCCAAACCCAAACCATATATTTGATAAGGCTCACAAGGATACTTATGCCTAAAGTTATAAAAAATCGGATAAAGGTTGATAAAATGAGAAGATACTAGTACCCTTGAAGTGTAAAAATTGATTGAGCTACATTTATTTGAGCTTGGTTTATCAATGTTAAAAAAAAATATTAGTACTAACTGATTAATTTAATTAGTTTATATTCTTATAAGTCTTAATTTTGTGATATATTTTTAATTGAGTTGAGTTTCTAATAAAGAAGAGTCGGTCCGACTTAACTTTTTAGTAAAAATAAATTCATCCTCCAACTAATCTAAATTAATTTTTTAGTATTAGCTATTTTGGTTGTGTCTGCTGCTGCCCTAAATTTCTTGCTCTGTTGATAGAAAGTCAATAAAAAGAAAATCATGTTCAAAGTCCCAAGTCAAGGTGAGAAGGGAAAGAAGTTGAGTCTTAAGTCAACATTCCTTCCAATTCTAATTCTAATAAGCCACCACCAAAATACAAACATCATCACAAAACTAATTCCCTAATTTGACAATTTCATTTAGACCTGTTCTACAAACATTTGGAAACTCACAATTACTCTATTCATCCTATAAAATGGTTCAAAGGAATAATGTTCAATTCGCCCCCTGAACTTATAACTGATGTTCAATTTACCCATTTTCCATTTTTTCATTCTTTTTTTTCCCACAAAATTCATTTATTTTGAGTGGACCCAATCTACAATACAAATCTAATGTATATGAATATAAAATTTTTATGAATTTTAAGGATTATTATTTAATATTTTAAAATTATATCCTTATAATTAATATAAAATATTAAAAAATACAAACAACAAAAATACTTTCTTCAATTATCCAATATTGTATTATTAATTGAACAAATTAATTGTAGTTTTGACAAATGTGAAAGCAATAGTGGAATTAAGTACCGTTTAATTAGTGGTAAGAGAAAAGAGAAATTCAACTTTCTAGCAAATCGCTAAATTCTCAGTTTATTTTAAAATATTTAAAAAAATTCTAGAAAATTAAGAAATTAAATGTTTATCTAAAATATCTGAAAAATTTGAGAAATTAAGAAACTCTACTTATGAACGTGGCTAATTTCTTTTTTTTTTTCCTCTTTATTTGTTATTTAAAATTATAGTGATATTTTAATATTATATTTTTTATACTTAATCTTAGAGATTATCTTTCAAGTTCTTAATGTTTTAGTAATATATTCTCAGCCTTCTGTTTCTTAAAATATATTTTGTTCAGGTATTTTCGTCTAAAAAAGATATTATTTCTAAACAATACAAACCAAACTATAATTTTCCTCTTCTTCTATTTTCAATAGGGATCAACATGTAATTTTCCCCACAAAACACTCTAAATCCATTTCCGATTGCTGACATTGAGAGCTTCAATTGATATATTTACTTTCTTAATTCTTTGATGAATGGATTTGGATTGTTTAATGTGAAAAATTAAAATTTTAATTCATGATATTGAAGGTTGAAGGTGAGAAAAATTATTTTTTTGTCATTTCTATTCAAAGATAATATCAGTTTTAGATAAAAGGATTCCGAAATATAATATTTTAAAAACAAAAAACTTGAGAGTATAATTTTGAAAAATAGAAAGACCAAAGAGTTTATTTATTAAAAGGTTAAGAACATCAAACATAATCTCTCTAATCTTTATAGAATCTTATTTTGTTTCTTCCAAAATAGTATCTAAACAAACGAAACTACTCCAATTTGGTATATTATGCTGATATGAGTCGTTTGATTCTAGTAGAGAATTGAAAACCAATGAAATTGATGATGATGTGTGCATCTGAAAATGTTTCAATTTAATGTTTAACCCTTTTTTTCTCATATATTTTTGATGGTGAAGAGATAAAGTGAAACATCTTTAGAACTATCTTCCCTTGACTAATCTAAATATAGAGATTCTTTTTGAAAGTTGATGCACCCTTTGACCAAAATTGGATAACACTAAATTTGTTGCAAAATTTGAACCAAATGATGCTATATATTTATGATGAAAAAGTATGTATTTATTTATTAGGAAAATTAAGATTTCATGTTGGTCAATATCACTATTTCATCATGACATTTATGCATAATTGCCATAAAGTTATTATATTTCGCTAAATTAATAAGTTATTATATCAATTTTCTAACAAAATAACTTCATAGTTCAACGGAGTCAAACTATAAATTACAGTGACAAAAAAGTAATCTGTAAAAATGAAGTGTTGAAATTGTAATTAGCTAAAACTGAGTGATAGAATGATAATTGTTGTGTATTTATTTATTTATTGTGAGTAATAAACAACAGGATAGACTAAAGCGTTACGATTCTTTCCCCGTAAGCAAAACTACATGTTAAGTAATTTACAGATTTTTCAAAAAAAAAAAAAAAAGTAATTTACAGAACAGAAAGTGGAAAACTAAGCCGTTGGATTATTGATTCAAAAGGTCAAAAAAGCAGATCGAACGGTGTATAAGGTATGTAGAAGAAAGGCATTGAATAAGCTAGAAGTATTAAATTATTTTGTATAAAATAAAAAATAAAAAATACTTATATATATATATATTAAGCCATTGACAAGTTCCGGTCTTCTTCTCAGCACCAACTCTGAGCTTTCTTTCTTTCTTTCCAATACATAAAAAAACACGCTGAAATCCAAAAACCCTTCATAGTAATATACCTCAAGAAATCAAATTAACAAAAGAATTGAAGAGAAAAGAAGTGGGTTAGTGTTTTGATAATAATCAAGAAATCAAATCAAGATATGTTCTTAACAGACCTGGAAATGGCGGTGGCTCAACATCTAATGCAACTAAGCGATGAGGATAACGGCGGCATTCTCGACGTGAAGAGGAGAAATAGTGTTGTCGACGAAGAATTTGATCGGAGTAGTACCCAAGATGAGATTACTTCCAAGAAGATCGAAGAGATTTTTGGTAAAGAAGATGAGGAAAAGATTAATGAAAGGCGAAGAAAGAGAAGAAAATATAGGTCTCTTGAGAATATTTACCAAACCACCAAGCGAATAAAGGTTAGGTATGAGAATTTGCAGTAACCAAAACCCTAATTCTTGATTTTTAGGATAATATATTGAGTTCTTATTGTAAATAAAAAGTTTTAAGTATAGTAGTTTTAGAGTTTTATTTTGGGTGAATATAGAATAATGGAAGTTAATTGATGAGGCTTTCTTGATAATCATTTTTTTCAAGGGATAAGCACTGCTTCTAAAAATCATGATTGTTAGGAGATTTTTGTGTTTGTTTGGATTTAATCAACAGGTTTCCGGTCACCAAATACGGATGCGGACAATCCCAACTGCATTCCCACCTAAGGTTCGAACTCATGTTTATTACCTTGTCAATTTCAAGTTCATGCTTCTCTTGAAAACAATAATAACATTCAAGTTAATGCTTAGCTTTTGAGAAACTTGTAATCCTAGTATTCGTATTTTATTATTATAATTATTATTTAGAGTCTCAAATGCAAGATTGTGTCAAGTGAGAAGGAATTGAAAGCTTCTGATTAGTAGTGATTTTCTTTGATTTGATTTTAATGGGTATCTATCCATAATCTTCAGATTCCTTCTTACTATTTAAAACAAGTTTATTTTTTTTAAATTCAGTACCTCCTGTAGATTAACATGTAATTAAATATATTTCTTTTTTTTTTCTTTTTCTAACAATAGTCTTATCTCTCCTAAACACAACGATCAATAATGAACGATAATGGATATATTCCATTAATAAGAATAAAAAACCTCAAATAACAATATATATATTTGATAAAAAAATATATATCACCTTATATTTGATAAAATAGCAAATTAAATTTAATATTTAATAAAATAGCACTTTAAGCTAACGAGACTATAATTTTTAAAAATTCAAGACTACTCTTTATTAAAAAATATTAATTTATCTTAATTAATTAATCAAAAATTTAAAAATTCAATATAAAATCAATAAATGTCAATATAATTTAGAATTATTCCAAAGTTCGCCAGGTGGCTGGGGAAATGACGCTACCATAATTGAACAGTTTCTGATAACATTTATTAGAAAATTAAAAATCAGTATTTGTTAAAATTTATTGGTATATGTCGGTATTCTAAATAACATCAGTCAATATAACTTAAAATTTATTAATATTTATCAGTATATGTCAATATTTGTAAATATTTATCAATATATATTAATATTTTCAAACAATATCTGTCAATATAATTCAATATTGAATAAACAATAATCTTAAATAAGGAAAAAAATATTGTTCTTTATTAAGAATTAGAATAGATTACAAATTAGTATTCCAGATTGTAATAGGAATAATTTACAATTCCAAACTCAAATTCTACAAGTTGTAAACATATAAAAACAGATTACAGAATCAATAATAATC